>CM060952.1:142129443-142319443 GCA_030765055.1 Mantis religiosa | reverse complement strand
GATATTCTGAAAGGAACACAAACTGTCTTACATTAAGATAAGAAGCCACCATCGTCAAAAGAAAACCGCTCGACTAATCATAAAAAAGAATATTTTAACAAAGGTATTGCTCAACTTGTGTTTCAAAAGCACAGAAGTATATGATTTCATTTGTATATTTTTTATTTAACCAATTATTTGAGAATTGTAATGTTATGCCAAAGAAGCATTTAGAGTAAATGATTATTTTACAGTAGTTATGTACAGATGTAAATAATTAGCATTTACTATTAAGGTAGGTGGATGTGTTGCAGTTATATGCAGATGGAAAATAAACTTTTGAAGTTGTACCTAAAACTTATTTTTGTTTTGTATTGCAAGGCACATTGCCGAAACAAAACCTATGGCAGTCCTTGATATGTAGTGCATAAACTGCTGGCATATGAATATTTTGGGGATTGTTTTAAGGAAAATCATATTACTCTAAACAATGCTGGCGATTCGGAAGGCAGTTTCGCAGTATGGTGTTATTTAACGTGAGTAGAAACATCCCTATTGTTGCCTTAAGGAACCCTGTAGTGGTTTCATTAAGGTGTATTGACAGTAATATTTACCCTCTGTCGATACTTTTACGTTGTGCGTATTTACGAAGCTGGTTTTAAAAGAGTGACTTTCTAGTGAAATATCAATATGCGAAATGCTACCATTTTATGGCACACATAAAAGTAAGATGCATAACGATGTATTTATAAACCAATCTCAGTGTGATAAATGATTACAGCGTTGGACCCGTTGGGAGTTGTTCATAAATGTGGGTTTAAATTGTCCACAGAGGCGACTATTTGGGATTACCTAAAGGTGTAAACCGAAAGAGATGCTAGCAAATTAGTATTACAGAAAATCTAAATAGACCGCCTCTGCTATCTTGCAAATCGAGATGGCCCAGGTTCGATTGGGCCATGAGACTTTTTCGTTAGCAAGGATTTCGTTAGCAAGGATTATTCCCCATCCTCTGTTGAGTCTGGAGGTATGATGAGATATGAACGTGTCAGAGAGAGGGAGAGAGAGAATTTGATGTTTATAAAGAAAGCTTAAAGTAAAGAACATGAAGTTACACAAATAGTAAACGTAAGGACATCATTGCCGATGAGCAACTGTTCCAAAGGAAACACCCGCTGATATGACCATTGCAGGTAAAGGCGAGATATAAATGTAACAAATTAAAAAAAGCGCGAGTCAAACACAACGTAATTCATTTCATATTCTCACCGTACTCATTTGTTAAACGCTGTTTCCGTACTGCAACCTATTTGTCAAGACGATTGTTGCCGCATTTCGTTCTTCAGAGATCAAAGAAAAGTGTCGTACATGTGATGCTGTTGAAGGAACGAGGTTTACAGTATTAGAGAACCTCGGCGGATGAGGGAGGAGGAAAGTAAAGCCCATAAATTTCCGTACACCTTCATAAGCAGGGATGCAGCAGACCGTAAGTTCGACCCCCCTGATCTTGTTATCTTGGTTGATGTTCATAAATATGTAAAACCTTCTAAGTTGTCGATACAATCCTAACCACTTATAGATTGTCAATCTTCATACATGTATAGTGGAACAAGAGATTTCAACAGTAAAAGATTCGAGCTAAATATTTTTCTTTTTCGTGTTGTGATTGCAGTGGATTTTTGTCGCGAGAGCGTACACTTTCACAGGAGAGGCAGTAAGCGAACAAGTTCGTCCTATTTTGAAAATAGCTCTTTAGGTATGTTCGACGTAAAGAGAGATTGTATCTAGTCTAGTGTAATCTGTCTCAAATTCACAAGCTTGATACAAGAGAATGTTCTGGAGATTGCGATAATTGCCCACTATTATACTCTTTTCATCAGTTCAAGAGTTAAAGAGGAGCAGTACTGAGTGTGTTCCTGATGATATGAAGTTCAGAGCTGATTTATGTTCACAGGTGTTGCACCCTTAGGTGGTAGTTGGCACATCCTTCAGCTTGAACAGTATGACGAACGTATCTCCTTTCAATTCGTTACGAGCTTCGCTCGCATGTGTGTGTACGCAGACTTAAGCGTTAGTTCATTAATTGTAGGATGTTTGTATTGCAGGCCATGATTCGTTTTACATTATGTTGCTTAAAGGTTAAAGAGCAAAGGCATTAGCAGTTTTTCATAACGGAATATTAAAGTGGTACTACAAACTATTTCAATATTAGTTGAAATTTTAAGTTAGAAAGTAACCGTTGTTGGTTTCACTACGAGAATGTTGGTGTCACGTTGTGTGGTTGTGAAACATTTTTATTTATTTAACTTTGATTTCCACATTTAGTTCAATTATTTGGGCTCCAATTCAGACGACGTCAGCCAATTGTGAATATTAGCAAATGTGGCATGTTTTTGAATGCTGAAATTCGTACATGTGATGACTGTATTGGAAATTCATCACTGCGGAGTAAAAATAGTTTAAGCTTGGCTGAACAAGGTGCGCAATACTTAACTCCAAATAGAGCGTTCACTTCTCTCGGAAGCCGTGTCTAAAGTACACCATGTTTACAGATTCAGACTCGCCTTATGATGTGGTCAGCAGAAAAATGAAGTGTTGAAACCTTTTAGAGTGAAATGGGGGCATGTTTTAAAAATTGTTTCTATATCTTTGACCTGGGGTATTAGCTTAGCACAATTCTTTTGAGGACATCCATATTAAAACGTGCTTACGCGTGCTTCTAATTCAGTTTCGAAGCAAAAACTTTGGCGCGTATGTATAAATGTTAATCGTTGATTATTTCTTTCATAAATTAGGCACGTCCCTCTTTCTTTTGAACTTTAGACCACTTGGGCTCTCTGGAGGTTAATTTATTTTAGGTTTAAAGTCTGTAGCCCACGAGGTAATACCGGATGAAGAATTAAATAGGCGAAATGATTCGCAAATGAGCACGGGGTCCATAGAGCTTAGAGTTACTCAACATTCATTTTAAATAAACGAAAACTCCGGAAAAAGCTTATTTAGGTAACTTGCTTTAGTCCCTGCTGTAAGCAGAGCGTAGCAATTGTTCCCGGGCCATGGAATCTTACCAAGTGCGGTTGCACCCATAGCTGCTAACCATGATGGAATTCGAACTCGGAACATTTTGTGTGAGGCAAACCGCTACTCCAAAAAGTGAACATGAGGTAGTTGATAAATATTCCTACAGATGTACCTTTGCATATTTGGGAAGTTTGAATTTACAAGAAAAACTCTAGTTATGAAAATTGAAGTTTACTATTATTAGCCTAGTACGACAGATTGTCAAAATTAAAATTTAGTACAGTTTAAATTTCTTAAGCACGCATATAGTTTTATCTTTAATAACAAATAAGTTTATTGACCGATATAGACTTAGTTCATATGGCAATTGTACATTTACCAATGGAAATGATGCTGTGCATGTAGACCAGGAACTGCATGCATTTGATGTTTCCTGTTCCTTTGCCTTTATTGAATGTGTCTCCACCATGTTGGAGTTTCAGCACATTTTATTTTATGAAATAGGTTTCAAGTATCTTTACTTCAGTTGAATCTGTTTTATTCTCTTCCCCACATTGGGGCTGCCTGGAAGGGAATGGCTCTGTGATGGTGGTTCATCAGCCTAAAACGAAATCTAAAATAAATCTAAAAGAATAGTACCTAATGGTAAAATTAGGGAGAATGTTTATTTTACCTACTGCGTACATGGTAGCGAAGGGATTGCATTCCACTGAAGAATTCGATACCAGATTTCACTAGAAATGGATTGTCACGTGGCCGCAGGTAAATACCGGTCTCGGACCCCCCAAGCGCCTACCCTTGCTAATGACCTTCATGTTGTCAGAAGTATAGCCGGGAAATGCAGTAGCTATGCTGCTTGATATTGCTGTATCTGGAGCATTTTGTCTGTCTGGAAGATTCGTCTTTAAGAATGACCTGTCCGGGTTCGGGCGCTATGTGACGAGCGAGCCCTGGTAGTGCAAGAGAACCACAGTCGCCATGGCGAAAACGCCAGCCTTTGCGACGACCGAGGATATCTTCCCAAATTAAGCGTTCCTGATTGGCCCAAGCTTTGGCAGATGCCAGTCAGGAACTACATACAGCAACAATAGGACGAGACTGAATGACACATTCTGTTCTAAATAGTGTAATAGTCTCCGCGTGCTCTACAGATGTCTTGTAAAAACAAACCCGCAAAAAACAACACAGGTGCCAACTATCGAGTAACCTGCTCTTCTTGAAAGAACAGGCGCAAGAGCATCAGAGGCGGCGGAGAGTTATGGAGCTCCCATGCTTAGTTAAAGTAATAAGCACAATGCTTGTATGTGCCCTGCTCCCTCACCTCATTTATCACTTCCCATTTTTCCTCTCTTACAATATGGTTGTACGACGTTTTACACAAATTATTGGGAAAGCAAATAAAGCCTCTATACTGGACATCAAATACCCGTGAGCCTATCTCTTAATGATTTGCATTTATTTTTCTTGATTTCGATTATTCTAACCTTTGCACTTAAAAAATGCCCTCATTTATTTTTCTTGACTTCGATTATTCTAACCTTTGCACTCCTATAGGATGCATATAACTGGTAAGCAATCTCAACAGAAACTCGGAGAGTATGAACTTTAAAAGCTGTCATATGGATTTTGCTATGATTTTAAATCTTTTTGAGGACATGACAAATTCGACCGCCAAAAATAAATTGTTACAAAATGTTATTTAAAGCTTTCTGTGAAACGAGTAGACGTTTTTCTGTATTATGCCAGCTTTAATATTATTTAAATAATGTGGCGGTGTTTGTATTTTTCGACATTATTTCTGTATCGTGTGCAGTATGTGATTGATACGATAAGAATAACCTTTTTTCCTGCAGATGTTTAAAGTTCTCCATGAAATTTAAAATGCTACTAACTGTGGGAGAGTAGTATGTGTTACTTCTATTATGTCACTGAAAATAATATACATATGCTCTTGAATTCTTTTCTTTATTTTTTGATATTACGATGCGTTTTTCAGCATTGTTTTCTTCCAAGAACAATAAATTTCGCGCAGTGCCAGATTCAGCGGTAACATCACTGCTTTTTCAGTAATTCTTGGATTTATTCACAGCTGCCCAGATGTGAATAGGATTTCCTCCAGACGAGCTCTCTTGTTATTGTTTTTCTCATTTTGATGCCGCTTTATAATCCAGATGCAGTTAAATTCGTCGGCAGGTGCATAAGGTGAAATTAAAATGGCGACGACCACCTGGCCTCTAAGCTGGTCACTATGGCGTTAAGTTATTTTGCATTTAATTAGAAAAAAAAAGCATATTTTCAATGTGCACTTTGCGTAATGTGAACATAACTTGGCGCATTTTTACATACTTGGAAAGCCATATTTGTAGGTTTTGTAGTTTGTAATACATGTAAAAAATATTGCTTTGAATAACGGAAATAAAAAAAACGGATAGTACTGAAATGCTTGCTCGTTCCTTTAGTCTCAATTACAAATGCATTAGACCTTGATTATATGAATAAAATGTCTTCCTTAGGCTTTACTACGACCTGCAACAGTATAAACTCTGTTAAGGAGAAAGGATGTTAAAACAGTTACTAGTATGTGTTTTTGTGGCTGATATGTGTGCCATACTTCATCCCGGTAATACTCTTGTCTAACTTTATTGGCAAGTACGGAACTGTTATTTAATTCACTAGTAAGCAGTAAATAAATGTCATTGCAATAAGATCATTATTTTATCCAGAAACTTGCGCAAAGGGCATTATCTAATTTTAAAGTAGGATTAGGACAGTGAGAAAAAGTACTGCTTCTGTTAAGTGAATGTGTTACTTTATCCATTATTTTCTGGGTGGCTGTTCGATGCACATTGTTCATATTAGCGCCAAACTAAATAATGGATTGCAATTGATATGAATCAAGCCAGCGGAGGGACGAAAAGAATTGCGTGACTTGTAGAGCATGTTCTGTGTAGGTGGGTTGATTTATGGTGTCTGTCGACAGCATTTTAACTTTGTCTGCTATGCTAAGTTTCGCTTTTTGTCAACATCGATGTGCAGTAACTTGGGAATATCTTTTACGTTTATGACTGCTTCTCCTGCAAGATAATTGCTCTGCAAAACATACCTGCAACATAGAGTAATAAATAAAGCTAGTTACCCTTGAAAACGTGCAAAATAGCAGTTGCGTTGATATTTCGAATTCAATTTATTAGTTTGTGTGTAGTGATAATTGGCGATGCTAAAGCGGCATAAAAGAGGCTGTTGAATAAAAGGCTGTAATGAAACGATTCGACGTCTCCGAAGAAATCAGAGAAAATGTCTTTAATAACGGAGCTCTCGCAAAAGATATCTTGCACACAGGCTGCCTATTAGATTTAAACCTTTTCTAGGATATTCTAAAACGTAACATTGGAAGGAGAGTTATGAGCTATATGGAGAAAAATACCAGTCTACCTGCAATCTAAGGTGATATTGTTCAGTCAATGGTTGCTTGTCTAGCCATGCTCTGAAGCATTTGATTAAAGGAGGTTTATTAGCAGTGTCTTCCCATATACTCGTTATGTCCTTCCATCATATTTATTATTAAAATAGGTTACAGATTTTCAGATTCATAGCAGTATTTGCCTAAATCACAGTAGACCAAATAATGTCCCCAAGAACATCAGTTGTAACCGACAAATTTCTATGAATTTTACAGATCTTGTCTCTCAGAAGAGGTAGATTTCCCATTAATTCCATATTTATCGACCTCTTTTCAAACGTACTTGCATTTTCCTGTATATCTAAATATTACTTTAGATATACGGAATCACTGTGTACTGGAAGGATGTACACAAAACTCCCAAAATAGCATTTTTGTTCATACGTATTTTCTTCATGTACCGTCAAAATTTGTGTAATTACTTCTTGTTAATTCTTTTCAGAGTTGTAATTCAGGGATCGTCAAGTACTCTCCCACACCTCCAGAAATGTTCTTCCTGGCAGTGAGACTGTAAAAGTAGGTCACTTTTCGTTAAATGATGAATGCATATCGAACTCTAATTTGAAACTTTGCACATGATGGAAAATATGAAACATACACACGCTAAACATTGGTTGCTTATAATTCAGATACTGGAAAAACAACCTAGAATATTATATATAAAAATAACGGCGGTCACTTGTCCTCAGTTGAAGCCTCGAGAATGGAACCCGGTGACAGGAAACTTGCAAGGGTTATCATCAGCTACAAGACGGCTCGGTACGACACGACAGGGGCAGCCCCACCACGACGGCTCGATTCGGCACGGTCTGGCCTTGTCATTCCCACCAATCCATCTGACAAAGACAATTCAACATTTCAGTGGTGTAATATTGTTTTAATTTCACTTCCAGATAATTTAAGCAGCTAAACCTTCGTTTTCATCTAACTTTCGTTTTTTTCTACTTATGTGCCATGTTTGAGGTTAGCTTTCGTTATGCACACATGTATAGTTCCTTTCACTTGGTAACAAGGGTTCGCACGCCTTTATCACCCAAAAGCATTAAGTGGGAGATTAAAAATAAGGTTAGGGCTATTTTGAATGTCGTATTTCATATAGCTTTACGTTGCAGCATTCAAGAGAAACTGTTTTAAACTACTTCGCGTTTTAGCCCAAGTGATAGTTTTATTCCGTACCAGAGATTTGTTATTTTAAGTTATATATTGCATTTTATTATTCGCCTGAACGATTAAATTGCATAGGTACTTAACTAAGAAATACACAGAGAGAGAGAGAGAGAGAGAGAGAGAGAGAGAGAGAGAGAGAGAGAGAGAGAGAGAGAGAGAGAGAGAGAGAGAGAGAGAGAGAGAGAGAGAGAGAGAGAGAGAGAGTACATGCAAATATTGATGCTCACCGAAAGTGTTCCATTTCTCAGCATACAGAAGAGAACATCTTATATTTGATAAGCTTAATAAACGACAAGTATGGATAAGATACGGGAAAAGCCCAGGTAGTGAGTGAAACTAATCGAGTGGAACCCAAACCTGTTTCGTTGGCAGCAGGCATGCTGCGTGAGGGAAAGGAATGTTTAAGTTTCCAAACAAGTAAGCAATGCGTTGCTAAAACACCCCACAAAATGTAGCCAATCTGTTACCATAGTGAAAGAATATAACCATCGAAACTGCTGTCTTCAGCATATTAATGATCGGAATATTGATAGTTTTCAAGCTAAATTAATTGATTTTAGAAAATATAAACTGGTTTCCATTTCACTTTGGATCACAGTAAGCTGCAGGAATCAATTTCCGATACAGGAAGGGAAAACTTTAAAGCCCCATTTTGGCACTAAAAGGACGTTAATTGCACGTTCCCGAGTTCGAATCTCGGTCAGGGTGAGTTACCTGAATAAGGTTTTTTTCCGGAGTTATCCGTTATCCTTAATGACGAAAGTCAGGTTGCTCTAAGCTCCATGGACCACGGACTCATTTGAACATCATTTCATTCACCGTCCGATATGACTTAAGGCTGGAGGACGTAAAATTACAAAAAAAAAAAAAAAAAAAAAAAAAAAAAAGGACGTTGGAGGACGTTAATTAGAAAACAACAAAGGAACAGGAATTTCCTCTTTACTCTACAAATGCCAGTTACTGAAATAATACTCTTTATTTCATGTAAAGTAACACCAAAATTACTATTCAGATGCAAATGTGAATGTAAAATATAAAGGAGCGCAAATGCAGAAATTGAGGGGGTGGTGAGAAAATGTGTTGCGTCACATGATTTTTTCTGCTCATTCATTTACAATTTTTTCTTACAAACACTTATTCCATTTAATGTTAATCCAGATAGTTGTAGAAATGGTTTTATTGCAAATTTCCTTGTACATATGTATGTAGAATGGGAATATAATAAATATGGTAACAATAGTAAAAACGTAAGGTGCAAACTGGTAACGAGAAATAACTGTCCCCAATACCTTAAAAAACCTACATAATGTATAATTAACTACATAATGTATTTTACATTAAATTGTGTGCTTTAACGAAATCTACGTTTTTTATGCAGTAAGCTTTTGTCACTCTATTGCGGTTCAGTTATGCAAGTCATTCAGAGAGAAAACTTCTGAGAACATTGCCAGGAAATTCAAGACATTCTTTTGTTTATCATAAAAGTATCTTAAACATCCACTGCTTTAATCTAAATTGTTAGTGATTTTGGAGAAAATATTTTTTTAAAGAATTTCCTGTGTAAAATGTTAGGGATGGGGGAATGTTTTGGAAATCGTTATGTCGAATCCATGGAAAAGGGTAAACATTTTGATATTTAATCAAGTTTTCATTTTTTTTATTAGACACACTAGACCTTTTTCTGAAAAGGTTTTTTCTTTCATTTTGTCTTTTGGTTTATTATTTAGAGAATCTCGAAATTCTATTTTTGGTGGAATGTCGGTATCGAACTTTTGGGTGAGATACAATATTTCCTCACTTCTATAAGTACTTAATAGAGAAATTAAAATGAAACAACTTTTCTGCATAGTGAACAGTTTCAATTATGGTCGCCTTTTATTCCATGTAGTTTCGACACAATCGCGACGACACTCAAGAGCAAGTAACACGAATGACGTAGATCAACTTCATTCCACTGAGGTTAAAACATTATAAGCTATTTTATCCAGCTTCTTCCTAATTTAGTAGTCAGTAGTTCAACTGCAGATTGTATTTAAATAATTTTGCGCAATTTCTTACATTCCAGGTAAGAGAAATAAATGTAAGGGAGTTATCGAAGTGAAGAATCTGATACCATCGTTTATGCCACGATTGATTTAAATGTTATACCCTTCATAGAGGCGTGCCCGATTGGTAAGATGTTTTTTTTTTAATTTTATTTAATGATCGATCAGCATTACATTCTTTACAGATCCTTGTTAACCAATTTAATCTTTGACCTATATAATAACATGTAAGGAAAACCACGTTGGCTTCTATTATCTACTAAACACTGTGAAACGAGGATGATACATAAGAGAGGGGGAGAAAAACAAGTAATCATAAAGTTAACAAGAACAATATTCATTGTGAAACAATATTCATAGTTTTTCAGTCAGAGTCACTGAGAAGACCCTGTGGGAGACGTCTCTTCAGGCGTGTGGGCTGGCGAGTTCGTACGCTGATGTCATACATCACAGCTCCTGGAACATCTGGCAGGTTTGAGAAGAAGCGAGAGGCGATCTGACGTATGTACTGGTGAAGAGGAAGGAGACCAAGTTCTTTATGCAGTTGTTGATTTCTTACGTACCAAGGGGCATGCATGGCGATGCGCAGAAATCGATTTTGCAGGACCTGTAGCCTACGGAGATGAGTGTTGTGAGCAGTACCCCAAACCTGGGGAAGTATATGTGATAAGTGGCCGGACAAGAGATTTGTAGAGAAGCAGAGAGCATTCAATCCCAAGAGGAGTGTGTCTATGAATTAGCGGAACGAGTTGAAAGTCGCCCTGATGCCAACGAGATAAGTCGATCAATATGGCTCGCTAAGTAAGTTTGGTGTCCAGCATTACTCCTAGGTATTTGACGGAGATGGTGGGAGATAGCCAGGGAATTGATTCATGCTTAATATGCAATTCGGGAGAATTTGAGATGCGACGTAGGCTACAAATTTTAGCTGCGCTCTTTTGAGTGTTAAGACGTATGCGCCAAGTATCACACCATTCAACGAGGCAGTCAAGAGAGGTTTATAGCGTGTGAATAGTTGCAGGGAGATCTGTGCCGGAATGATATATCAGCGTATAAGACTCTGGAGGTATGGGCCAAGTCAGGAAGATCATAGGTATAGATACTAAATAAGATTGGTGCCAATATGGATCTCTGAGGAACTCCTGCTGTATTATGGCGCTGAGAGGACTCCGTACCACCAGTGCGAACAGTAAATGTGTGATCTGATAGAAACTACAAATGGTAGTGAGCAGATACTGTGGAAGGCCAATGCTATAGAGTTTGAAGATTAACCCCTTATGACAAACTTTATCAAAGGCCTGTGCTACGTCGAGGAACAAGGCGGTTGTGTAATTTCGTTGCTCGAAACCATGAATTACTGTTTGTGATAAACGTAGTAGTTGGTGTGAGGTAGAATGTCTGGAACGAAATCCAAATTGGAAGGGTGGAATGATACGGTTTTCAGAGGTGTATTGAAGGAGATGGCGAAGAAGAATCGTTTCAAAGAGTTTGGACAAGGTAGGCAGCAAACTTATCGGACGATAGCTGTCAGGGAGATTTTTAGGTTTATTAGGTTTGTGAAAACCATGATTTGAGCCAATTTCCAGGTGCGAGGAAAAAGGCCAAGTCGAAGACAAGCGTTCAGGATTGAAGACATGTGCTAGGGTCTTCTCTGTCAGATTTTTTAAGACAATATTGGGAATCAAGTCATGTCCCGGTGATTTCTTAAGAGGAAGAGAGCGAATTAAGGTCTAAGTTCAGCAGGACTAGTGAAGGAGATTTCTGCAGGGAGCAGTTGGTTGTTGTCGAAAAGCGTCACTGTTCTATACTCGGGGTGGTAGCACGAGGTGCTTTTGGTGTTAACGTGCCTTCAAAGTGGTCTGCAAGAACTTCATATCTAGCTGTGACCTCCTTAACAAGAGTGTCAGTGGTACGCAGAGCTGATATAATAGTTGGCTCTCGCAGAATGCGTCGATTGGTAAGATGCATTTACTTTCCTTTATGATGGACTCGTAAAAATATCTGGAGCTGTATGTTGCAAGTCCAGTGCGTTGTAACTTGTCTTTCACCTCTGACTGCGATATTGTTAAACACTGCTTGAGCTTTCGATTACTTGATCTAGAGCATTCTTGCGGATTGTGAATATGCAGAAGTGTAGCATTGGTTTTCCAACTTCCTGATATCGTCGAATCATTAGATTATTGTAAGTTATTTGCCTAATGTTACTTGATAATACGCTGCTTTTGTCTCAGTTTTTTCTTGACACATTTAAAGCCTTTTTCGGAGTATACCGTACAAGTTGTTTTTCCAAATACTCCAAATTTCAGTTTAGGGTAATTCCTTAAAGGTCATTATTTTCTAACTCCAATAGAGCTGGGTGAAATGTATGACAAATAATTGGACAGTAGGGCATAGCTAAATGTGTCTCTAACGAATATCTGTTGTCACACATTTAATTACCTTTCTGTAGTCGTTGTAGTTTTCTTTTTATTTTTAATTTACATTCTCCAACGTTAAGTCATATCGGATATGAGTCTTAGAAGTTTATTTTTGTATATCTTTTGCAAACTATTCTTACAGAAGCTAATATTTTGATGTGCATAGTGTTGATATATAGGATTTAATAATTCCAGAAAGAAAATGTTTGCACAAAAACTGTAAACTTTTTTTTCTAAAGCAGAAGAATAATGAAAAGCCCTACTCTCTTTGTATACGGTAATATTCTTTTTATCTTCCTCATTGTGGCCTTTTATTAACGTTGATCTGTTATGCTCAGAACTTTTTAAAAAGTGTAATAAAAATAAGAAGCCTTTTGTTTTGGGAGTGCGGTAAATTATTAAGGGATGCAGGGAAAGCAAATTTCCAAAAGTATTACCTTATTAGATCTCTGGCACAGGGGAATGTCTAGTTGTAACATGTTGATAGGTTTAGATATTAAAATCTGCTATAAATAATTGGTTTTACATTTAACGTTGTTCGCCATAAACCTGCATGAAAATGTTTTTCTTGTAGTTCATTTTAAAGATTGAGGCTAAGATAAAAAATAGAGAAACACAGATAAAATTGTTTGCAAAGGTATAAACCTTCAAGAACGTGGTATATTCGAGTGAAGAGAAAGTTGCGAAGTTATTCCTTCTCTCTCTTCCGTCACTAGGGATAGAAGTGCGTTCTAGGTCACCGCTTTCCACTTTTTAGGTCGCTGTGCAAAGTTACTGAAAATGTATGTCTCGGAGTGATATGTGACCCTGGACGCTAGAAGTTTTCGTGGAGTTCCACACGTGAGACTAGGTAGGTCAGTTTTGTTATATTCCCGCAAAATTTGGAAAGGACAAAATTGTGTTAATTAAATACGCGAACTCTTTCACGATACGAGTTTCGATGTATTGAAACTAGATGGAGTATGGAGAAGTTAAACTTTTTGGAACTTTATTTGGAGTAGCATATGTAAGCAGTAAGCAGAGACCTGAAAGTGGAACTATTTGAAAGCTACTGTTGTAGCGAAGCTCATCAGAATAAATATAAGAAACATACAGGAGGCTGTTTATAGAGGTGTACATTAATTAATTGCACTTCAGGCGGCGTCCCTTATCATTACGAGAGTTGAAATTGGGTGCTGTAGATGACAGGGATTTTTGACCAACAAAACCACCCAACTTCTGAAATAAATTCGATTATAAAGCTCCATTATAGGGTATATCAACACTGTTGTAGCAAATTAAAGGAGAACGAGCAATGTATTTCGGGGCAAAAAAAGATCGATGTTGAGATTTCACTAGAATACCCGTTTGTACAAAGTACATTTTTAGGAAAAAGTGAATGGTATACCTTAAAAACCAAATGTCAGATAAATGCCAAACATAGTAAGTATTCAATTTCAGTATCTTCTAAGGATGGGACAAGGACTATTTCCAAAAAATTCCCCATTCCGAACCAACTCGTAATGGAAATCGGGACAGAACACTATTTTGATTAAGTTGCCATATGTTTAAGATACATGCATGACAAAATGTTTATCTTGAATTTGAGGCGAATAACTTGTAAGTAACTGTTGTTCTGAATTGTTTTTCATTTATCGTGGTCATTCAGAATATAATTCCAAACCCAGCATACAACGATCTGTTTTTTAAAGTGATGACTTTTGCTTTAGCAGCCCTTTGGACCTATAACGATATGTGCAGTGAAGTAATTTTGATAAACGTTTACTTCGATTAACTTAAGATGTAAAGATGAGCTGCCATAAGCATTATTTACGGAAGAGATAAAAAACTTAATATGGTTATATAGTAATGCCAGTGTGACTTTGCGTTTCTTTTCGTACCCTTTACAGGATGAGTGGAATTTGGTTTACTAATTAGCGTCTGGTGATAAGTCATATTAACTGCCATAATCAATTACTAGTTCTTCACTCAATACACACTATACTTCAGCTGAAAAACGAAATATTTATTGAAAATAACATTAGATACACTTCTGATATTTCCAGCATTAAGCATACCTCATTCCAAAGTTACAGTGGAGGAAATAATCTGGGAATCATTAATATCATTTACGAATATACAGTAATCCTAATTTTCAATTTGTTGCAAATGATAAAATGACGGTTTGTCACAGAATTATAAATGAAAATCATATAAGAAAATGCACGGTCATAGACGTAGTACATTGATCTCATTTATAATTTTGTTACTTTTTGCTTCTTCAGAGCGGGTATTTGCAGCATTAGAATGAGGCATGGGAAATCATTAGTACTATGCACGTGTATAGTGATTCAGAATTAGTGGTTAAACCAAGGAAAAAGCTGCCAACCCATAGGTCAAACTGAGACGTAGCATATTTAGTTCGCAGAGTATTCGCGCGTTTATTGAATTCCTCTTCTCACAGTTGAAAGCTGTTGAAACGATGGCAAAGTTAATTAATAAAGCTTGTTAAATAAATTAAATAAATGTGACATTAGCTATTTCCAAGTCTCACTTCTTCTGTTCAGTGATAATTAGTAGATTATGTAAATCGAATTGCATCCTATTAGTGAAATTTCCCGCGGTCATTTCTATCTCATTTTGCGCGTAAAATTGTCAGCGTATTATAAGTAGATAAATACTAAGAGTCATACTCTTATTGATTTGTCAGTTTGACATGCTGATAAATTGCAGGTGAATAAGTCGTATAGTGCTCTTTGAGCTAAATGAATTATACTAACAGAACATTTTCACCTGGTCCCTTAGGCCACGCCGTGGCTCAGTGGTTAGACCGCTTGGCTCTCACCAAGGCGGCCCGGGTTCGATCCCAGGCGACCGCAAAGTGAGATTTGTGGTGGACAACACGGCGTTGGGGCGGGTTTTCTCCGGGACCTCCGGTTTCTCCCGCCATCTCATTCCACCGGTGCTCCATCTTCATCTCATGTATCATCAGTGTCACCGCCTGCGGTGCCGTATGTAGTAAAAGCGGGCGTTAAACACTACATACACACCTGGCCCCTTAATGAGTATCGTATGCGCCTGGACAGCTGCTTGCATTTCATCACTGTCGATGAAATTGCATCCGTTCTGGTACTTGTTTCCCTTTCCTCAATTAAGGCGATATTTGGAGCATATATCGAGGAACTGTAGCATTTATGACAAGCACTGGAATCCAAATTCGGGTTATGACTTTGATTAACATCGCCACATTGTAAGACGCCACATTAAGTTGGAGAGTGTTCCACCCATTTCATATTATGGGTTAGGGAAGACTCCGATTATTTTCCTGTTTTTCTGCGGGACGTTGGCTTCAGGTTAAGACGTAGCTGTTGTCTGATACTTAATGGTACGTTTGACAATATATGTACTTAAACTCTGACAGGTTAGGTAGAGTATGCTCAGAGACGTGGGCATTCATTTGTGTTTTTTGGAAGTACACCTGAGGTTAATATTTTTAGTGTTTATACCTGTTCTTATTACATTCATTATTGCAAACGGTGGTCACTGATAATGGATACGGTGAAATATATTTGATAAAGGAATTTTGTGAAGGAAAAGCTCCAGGCCTAAATTAAGGGTACTTCACCGTCATTTGCCAACAATTATTAGATTTAAATTTAGAAAACGAAACCTCAGGTATGAAGGACATACTGGCAGGAGGAAACGTCAATTGCTTTAAGAATAACTTACATATGTGACACTTCCTAATGCGTCAGAGTAATGCATTATGTGTGGTGACAAATGAAATCATTGAATGAGAATTCTGTGTTACAAATGCCACCATGTGTCTAAATTTTCAAATCGGTCGCCAATAAGAGTCATCTCATCGCACACATTAGGTTAACAAGCATCACGGTTTGTAGAGCTGCAAATGATCTTTAAATGACGCGTTTTCTTAGGCCATTGGCTGCTTGTGATAACGATTTATAAAATCCGTCAACTCAAGGTGTAATTAGAGCATTGGGCTTATAATATATCCTTTCTTATTAGCGTTTTCGTGAGCAAAAGCGCAATCTTCTTTAGATTGGGGGAGATACACATCATTTGAGGTACTGTCTTCCACAGGAGAGATAGTCTCCATGGCCTGAGACGCAGGGGGGTTGGCGAAGATTCCCACACCCTCCCTGGACAGGTTTATGACACCCCATGTCAGTACAGTTACAGACCATTCAAAAACATTCTGACGGCTTCTACTTTTGTTAATGAATCTTCTCGGTTTTAGTGTACAGAGTGAATAGGACGCATGGTTTTTTAACGGTCTGCTCCTTGTGTAGCAGGCGTTCTCTGCCACATACATTCGCTGCCCTTGTCCCACTATGTAAGGCAGCACATACCTTTCAGGGACTTTCTTTGCGTTGCTGGACAGTACCAATGTCAACATAATGAACAAGGTGGTTGAAGTTGTGTGTATTGAATTATTTGGCACACTATTTGAGAAATGGTGTTATTTCGGAAAAAGTGCACTACTTGACATTACGTAACAGCTATTTGCCACTATCCATTCTGCCCACGTTTTAATTACATTTAGCCTGTAACACAATTTTATTCTTTGTCATTACATGTAATAGTTACTTAATATGAGTTGAAATGCTTTAACGGACGTAAATACTTGCTTCTAACAGGTAGAACGCCTTACCGGCCATTTTGAGAACTTGATTTGTATCTTATTTTTTATGTATTCTCGTTATTTAATAGTTTTTTATGTTTCCATTTATTTTACTGTCTGTTTTCTGTAGTTTCACACATACACAGTATCACTATATACATAAACACGCATGCCCAAGGTGGGACTTGAACCCGCAACCCTCTACGCGGTGGAACGCTAGAGACATAAGCTCTAACGACCGGCTACGAAGGCCGGATTAGTGAACACGGGTAACCTAGATGCACATAGTGACATCCTTCAACATGCACAGACAAAACTAGGTTTACATATTTTGATCTTAGATGTTGAAAAGGTTGTTCATAGTGACCAAAACCTCAAGTAGTTTATAAGAAGACATCGGAGCTCGTACACCTTTAAAGGGATATGAAGTTTACTAGTCTCGCAGTATGTAACTGCTGACGTCAGTCCCAAGGACAACACGCAGGGATAGTCCGGTTCGTAACGCATAGCTTTGGCTTCATTGCAACTACTGCTCGCCAAGCAGGCAGATCAGTCTTCCAGGGAGTGCGAGGTGTTTGACATATTGTGTTAATAGCATTACTTTACAACAATTATTGGACAATCGCCATTTTATAAATCAAAGTTTAGGGTATTAGCAACAGCCATTAAACAGCTTGAAAAATGTACTTTCGAGTGTCTAAAAGCAGTCGAGGAGGTGTCTGCAAAAATTAACAATATAGAATGCACCACCCACCAAACGAGCAAAAAATAAATTTTCCAGTATTCTACACAAAAATACTGGATTTTCAGTGCTGCTTAATACAAGAAATAAACTAAGTCTCGGACAAACATATGAAAATGATTTGTACTACTCATATGCACCATTAACATCACGTGGCATTGAACGAACCTTCTCCCAATATTTTTATATTGTTTCAGTAAGAGGTGCAGAAAATTCACATTCGACAGTTTACGAATGAACATGGTTGTTCACTGTAATTCCCACAACGAAAGCAATGAGGAGGATAGCATATTATTGTAACGTAGGTTACACTTTGTATCCGTACCGGAGTGTATTTACGCACACAGCGCTTCGGTGTACTTGTTGACACAGACGTTTGTTGATGTCGCGCCTGACCTGTATAGTATCTGTGCGCGTACATTGATTGCTAAGGTGTACGGGATCCGACGTCTGTTCATAAAATATTCTGGGTTCGAAAACAAATGGTGACTAAGGTATTTATTTCGGCTCTTATTGTCAATGGAGAATAAGATAACCAGCTTTTAGTTTTTACTTATTTTATAATAATATTTTGAATAATAATTATAGTTTAAGATTGTTTAAATACAATGAAATTATAAATAAACCTTTTTAGACTGTTTTGTTGAAATTTGTGAGTTTTTCACGAGAAGATAAAAATAGCAGGCAGTATCCAATCCAATAAAACATTTTATGAACCACATAAACAAAAATGTGCATAGTTCTTGCGTAATACACGGCGAATCTATTTTCTGTTCTTAGAAACAATTCCCAATTTCAACGTAGGTTGCAGGTGGACAAGGATAAAGACGGTTTTTGTCTCAATGTTGCCATTTGGTGCATGTTTTAACAGAAGGCTTTGAGATTTGGAAAAATGAATGGTTTGGTGTTGTAGGGTCGGGTAATTCTACTATACAAACTCCTCAATACGATAAAATAATTAAAATGTCCTAGGTTTGAAGAATTTTAATCGTAAGTTTTCGAAGACCCAACTGCAGCTTTTTTTATAGTGCGCGACGAGAGACTCAGAGTGCCATGGGATAAGACAAAGCTAAATTAATGATTTTTGAGTCGTTTTGTTTTTAAGAAAAAAAAAAAATGTGGTTGAGATCCCAATGGTAATATGCAAGGAAAGCGCACGCACGCACACACACATAAAACGAATGCTAGAAAACTTAGCATTTCGAAGAGTACGGTTAATTTTTATAAGGGCATTACTGAGGTGCTATTAAAGTGTATTAAAACAAACTTTCATGTGTTACTGAAATATATACCTAGACAAGGAAGATTCAACAACCGTGATAATCAACTATACCGCTCAAGTTTGGATTTTCCTATTCAGAAGTCGTTTATTAAGAGGAATGTTACTTCTTAAACAGTTTTGACAGTTCTCTCTGTGTTGCATTTCAGGGACTCATGTCACCTTCCGTAAGGTATTAATATCTTTGCATGTTTGAGTTGATTTAACCTCAGTTCTAGTATTTCATTACTTACTGCACAGTGGTCCGCCAGTCTGTGAAGTTACGAAGTGTTCCTGGTATGCCAATTCACACATACGCTTAATTCGATCTTATATTTTAAAGAAATGAGAATTCTCTAATGGTTAAAGGTTACCTAAACGTTTATTTTCAATATGGCTTCAAAAATGTGGACCTGTCAGGTTTAATTTAATGTAGTCTATTTCAAAGCATCCTCATTGACTTCCACATAATTGGAAAAATTACAAATTCAATAACGATGCGCAAATTGTTCCTTAAATGCTGTTGTGTAGAAACCTATTCTTTTGCAGTAGCAACTTTCATGTTGTCATATAAATGCCCGAAATGGTTAAGCAATCTGTAAAGTGCCTTTGCTCCTTTGTGATGGCGTATTTTAGTTTCTCGACGGCCTTTTCCAGGTAATCAGCAGATATTAAACTCAAGATACAGTTACTCCAAAAAGTATTCGTCTAATGAATGAGTTTATGTTTAAGGACGTATAGATAGTGGAAAATAATCTAAATAAAGTACAACAGGGATACTGTCTTATTTATTGATTAGTGAATACGAGAATACAACAAAGAAACACGTAGTATCTATTCATATAAACATTCAAAAGTAAAGATATGCAATATAGGGTGCAAAATAAGTATTCGTCTGCATACTGAAAATGGTGTAGAATGTAACGGTCTCTACTTAGTAGGCCCTCCATTCCTCTTTATGACGTCTTGCATTCTCCTTGGCATGGATTTCATCAAAGACTGTGTTGTTTCTACTGTAATTTTACGCCATTTCTCTACTAGAACTTCTTTAGATCCTTTATAGTAGATATCTGATGATTCCTAATACTTTTGTCCAGTATATGTTGTTGTTGTAAT
Source organism: Mantis religiosa (assembly GCA_030765055.1). Classification (NCBI taxonomy): domain Eukaryota; kingdom Metazoa; phylum Arthropoda; class Insecta; order Mantodea; family Mantidae; genus Mantis; species Mantis religiosa. The sequence goes on along the minus strand of CM060952.1, from coordinate 142,299,614 downwards.
TTACGTCCTGCAACGTTAAGTCATATCGGACGGTTGTCCAGTATACTCCACAAATTCTCTATTGGATTCATGTCTGGGGATTGCGGTGGTGTCGACATCCATCGTGGAGCCTTGCATCTAGAGCTGTGTCTGTTGGATCATTATCTTGTGTGAAAATATAATCCTCAGAAAGACCAATATTATTCACACTTCTGGACAGCTGTGATTTTAGGATATTTATATAAACCTTATGGTTCATAGTTCCATGAATAAAATATCATCCCACAACATTTGCAGTTATGCAGCCCCAGACAAGTACTCAACCGACTCCATGTTTAACTGAACTTGTTATATTTTTCTCCTCAAGCTCATAATTCTTTTTTCTCCTTACTATTACTCGCCCTTTTGATTTAAAGAGCTCAAATTGACCCTCGTCAGTAAATACAAACTTCTTCCAGAAATCAAACCCACCGTATTTATGTTCTTTTGCAAAAGCAACGCGCTTCTTTCAGTTGACTTTACTGATGTATAGTTTTCTACGGGCTGTTCGGCCTCCATACTCAGCTTCATAAAGCACCTTTCTTATAGTTTGTGCTGAAACAGACTTTCCTGTGTCTGTTTGAACTACAATAGCAAGTTTTGGAGCACTTGGTTTAGGATTTTTCTTAACTTCTCTGAGTAACTGTCGTTTCTCCATCTCGGATAGAACTGCAGGACGACCACTTCTTGATTGATTTTCGTAAGTTTTGTTCTGACAAACCTGTATATAATAGTCTTCATTGTACTGGTAGGTCTTCCAATAGTTTCTCCAATTTCTTGAAAAAATGTTCCTTTTTTAAATAACCTGATGCAAACTTCACGACGTTTTCGACCCAGATTACTTAAATAGCAGTCAACGGCTTTGAAAACAGAGATGGAACTGTCCACGACAGTGGATAAAACACAACTGCATAAGAAATTCAGAATAATCCCAGGGTTTAAAAAATATTCATTTTTTGACCATAAGGAATGGGATCATCCCTGAAGGAGTGAATAAGTAACTTTCTGAGATTAAAATAAGTGTAATCCTTGCCAACCCTTCTTTGTGTGTACAGAAACGATCTTGTCAACTTTTTGTTTCGTTGTTGCTCCTCCGCAAACAGTACACCAAGCAGTAGCACATCGACGAAAGCGTTTGGGTAATTTCGGTTGATCTACGTCATACTGGAGTTCGTTCGACCTTGCTGTTGGTGTGGCTAGTCAGCTGGCCGGTTAAGATTGGCAAGGTCACGTGCTAATTCTTACTTGGAAACATTGCGTACTATGGCATCCTCCGTGTTGCTTGTAAAGCCAAACACTCCTTATTGCTACAGCACAGTTAACGTACGAAGTGGAGGTAATGGTTAACTGGGAAGAGTGGGATGTATTATTAGATGTTAGCAATCTTCGTCAGTCTTCCCTGCAATCTTATATGCTCAAATTTAAAACTAGAGATTTCTTTTTATTGTATAAGGTATTTTGTTACTTGTCATTTTAAAGTTTCTAAAACTCTGTTCACTTTTAAGCTCCCTTTGCAATGATATGATTTGAATACATTATAACATTAAATACAGCGAGATTCAACGGTAAATAAAGCTGCTATGCAACACAAACCTTAGCAGTCTTCAATAGAGAAGGGCGGAGGATCTTAACGTGAACTTGCGCATGACACACCACCCAAGATGATCTCTCTCTCTCTTTCACACACACACTGCCCGCCTCGGTAGCGTAGATGGCTGCGTGTCTGCCTCACGTCCAAGAGGTCCCGAGTTCGAATCTCGGTCAGGTTGAATTACCAGGATAAGGTTTTTACGGGGTTTTCCCTTATTCAGAAAGACCATGTCGGGTAACTCTAAGCTCTGTGGACCCTGAGCTCATTAAAGCATCATTTCATCCATCATCCTATATGACAACGTTGGAAGACGCAAAAATTAACAAAATAAATGCACTTGCGTGCGCACATTTCTGCTACAGTATTTATACAAGAAAACACCCAAAATCCTATGGTTACAGCATATTTTAGTTCAGATACGGTTTCAAATTAAGTAATAAATGGTCAGATCAGATAGCTACATATAGTGTTCTGCACCATGGCGTAATGCCTGCGGCGTTGTACTCTGGTTTCTCTGCCACGGAATGCACCATGGTTCAGTCATACTGTTAGGGATTATATATAAGCTCGAGGGTAACTACCAGAGCAATCCACACAAAGTGAAGACTGACCTCCCCTCTAATGACCAGTTACTGAGCTGTCCGAAAAGGGCGCCCAGCGCCTCCATGGGGCTTTCCATAGGACAAGACCTAGAGACTAACAAGCCCCCCCCCCCCATCTGGTCCTATGGACTCAAGACGGGATGGAAGTGCGGAATTCAAGTCCTGGGTATAGGACCGGTACCCACTGGAGGAAGCTGAGGACCAGCAATATGTTGCGAATCTTGTTCGAGAACACCACATCTGACCACATCTATATCTGTTGGATAATCGCCCACCTCTGCCTTGCGTATGTGGGCGCGAGGTCGGCACTCGGTTTGGCAGGCTAAGATTCGATTTGGGTTGTTACGCCGTGTATTGTTTTTACCTGCATGTAATATTCAGAAGTATAATTGAAATGGTCTACGGTAAGGAGCTCTTTTTGAAGGAAAGAAATAATCTCGAACTTTCAGAAAAGTTCATCAGAGAGTATTCCAGGAAGTTGATGCTAAGAAAATAATTATGGAAAGTTCTGCATATGTAGATTTATGTTAATAATTTTAACATTCTTTAGTGGTAAAGAAATTGCAAAACAACAATGCTGCCTAAAAAGCGCTGTGGTGTGCATATCAGTGCATCTTGAAGCATTTCATCTAGTTAAACTCTTACTAGTATTCTTCTCGCTCTGAAACTTGTCAACTGTTTTTGTATTCATTTATTTAACATTGTGATGTTCTTTAACCACACAAACGGTAAGAAAACGTGGATTGAATGTGCAAAACGAACTACATTGGGTTTTAAGAAAGGAGAACAGCAATTAGGAACTTCAGCTAGGGAGCTTAACGCAGCTCCATCACTTTTCAATGTGATAAGGTTTTGAAATAACCTTCATGATATTAATTTATGTGTCGTTTTCCATTCAACTTCGGAAAGTTTGGCAAGTAAAAGTCACAAGTCAAGGCCGCGTTTTGAACCGCAGGTGTTTCGTTTCCATGCTTTTTGGTTTTTGCACCTACAGTGTACCTGGATGACCTTTGGCTGGCACTCCCGATTTCTCCTTGTCCGGAACTCGAGCTTCCTGCGTCTTCTGATCTGATGTATAACTCTCTTTTAAGCTTACAAGATTAACTTATGCTTAAGCTTACAAGATTAACTTATGCTGGACTGAAGTAGAGAAAATATTAATCTGTTCAATTGGGAAAAAATTGTTGGATCAGCTTCGTGTATTTTTGTTTTGGTTAATGTACCGATAATTAACTAATGGGCTTACTTAAAGGTCAATAGGCCGCGACGTGGCTGAGTGGTTAGACCGCTTGGCTTTCACCAAGGGTTCGATCCCAGGCGACCGCAAAGTGTATTTTGTGGTGGACAACATGGCGCTGTTGTGGATTTTCTCCGGGATCTCCGGTTTCTCCCGCTAACTCAATCTACATTTCATGTATAATAGTGGGAGCGCCTGCTGTGCCGCATGTTGTAAAAGCGGGCGTTAAACACTACACACTCATTTTATAGGTCAATAATGCCAACTCCATTGCAGTAGGTGTTTTACTTCCTTGAATAGTAATGCAACGGTTTTATAGGTTTCATGCACCGTAAAATTATTATTCGAATTGTTAAAGCTCAAATACCTGTTAATCTAAAACCCGTATCACCTTTGCTTTGTACCCATGTTCTCATTAACGTAGCTTTTTCATTTGTCTGAAACAAAGATTATCCTGGGATACCATTAACAGTTGTATATAAAAAATATGATAAATTTCAAGTTTTAGTATATCTCACAATGTGAAAAATAGTAATTGTTATTAGTATTGACATTTAAAACGAACGCATCTAAAATTTAATTCCATGCTATCAACATTTAAGCTTATGTTTATTATTGGTTTTGATGAACGCATTCCTTTCCATCAAATGTTTATTTTTATCATCTCACGCTGCGGCATTTTTGTTATGATTTTTTTATTAAAAATGGAGATCCGTGTTTACTTATTTCTGTGTACGTATTTGTGTTTAAGATCTAAAGAGCGTTTTCCTCCATGAAATACCAGATTGGATATTGAATGCCGGGATCTGAGGTTTCCATAGAAAACATAATATATTGGAATTAAAATAGATGGTGCAGGAGATTCACTTAGGAGCTAAGGTATCATTATTAAGGGTTTTTAATGTTAAAGTTACGCCCTTCATCATTTAGTCATCTCGAGCAACGAATGAAATGGGTCAAATGAAGCTCAAATGAGCCCAGGGTCTTTAAAGTTTAGAATTATCCGACATTCATCTTTTGGGATAAGGAAAATCCTCGGAGAAAAACCTTACCCAGGTAAGTCACCATGACAAGATTCGAACTCGGGACCTATTGAACGCAAGGCAGACACGCTAACACGTATGGTACAAAGCGGGCATCAATAAGTTCGACTGTATACAAGTAAGTGAATGTGTTAATAGGGCATTGTAGCTACGTGTGCATAATGAGAAAAGCCATTAGTTCTAGTATCCCGAAGTTCATATTCTGGGAGAAAAGGAAATAGCAAGAAAGTAATTATTTAGGAAAGAAATTATGGAACTAAGGCCTTCTTTCTGATTCAGGTGAACAACAAACTTATCGTCATCTCTGCGTGACCAAGTAACAATTTGAAAAACAAACGATTAGAAGGGTCGGGCAGTCGTGCTGCAGTGTAAGAAACTGGCTCATTGCCATTGTGGAGATACCAAGACATTTATCACGAGAACAACTATGTCTGACTTCGTCCGGTACGTACACCTCGTCATACGAAGCGTTATTTGGAAAAGAATTTCGAAGAGCGATTATCTTTGGTTGTACTTGGCAAAGCACTACTCAATTGTTTTGATAACTAGACCCAGGGATAGTAAATTGCGCCAATGTCAAAAGTGACATAAGCAGATGTCCTTGCAAGGACCAGATATTGCCTTCTTTGTTTGCATTTTGGGGCGCGGATGCAGATCTAACGTGAATGCATTTTCCAGGAGTAGTAGCTGTGAATTTAACAATAGCATGAAATTGGGATTTTTTTTTCTGCTTTAATTTAACTTTTGTGATCTGAACGCTTTGGGGTACTAATTTCCATCAATAGATATTTTGAAACTTGTCCTCCGCAAGAACAAATGTTTGGTTTGTGTGTGTACGTGTTTGTTTGACTAAAGATTGCGAAACTTAAAAGTGTATTTAATATTACAGTGTTCAACGAAATCCTATGTTAAATTATTTAGCGCAGTGAGAGAGCAGTTTCCGGGGTGAGCCAAAATCGTTGTACATTACAGGAGGATATGCCTACGAGTCACCTCCTTGGCTTATTGTTTAGCGCTTGCTTTTTGTATATACCAAGGCTGCGGATCAATCCTGAAACAGGGCAATTACACTAGAATATGCTTAGATGGGAGTTTCATTGCGACTGGCAATTATAACTATCCTAGCAATTATTTTTGTGTTTACTCGTGCTTTTAAAGCCCAAAATTATTATGTTTAATCTTTCTGCTCGTTTACAAACAACGTAGTTATTTGGCATTCGTAGCTCTTGCATATTTGTTCAGGTATTAACGCAGTGCAAAATCTTATTGTGAATGATGCAACATAAAGCAAGTGAGCTAAGCAAGGTCACTCTTCTCTTATGCAATAATGGGCGAATGCATCTACACAGAAAATGCCATGCATGCGAGAAGGTCTGAGAGATGAGCTGGAAGGAAGCCAGTGCCACGCTATCCAATATTCCACCCCTCAAATGAAGGATGGCTCGAGGTTTTTCCCTCCATCACTGAACTGAAAACAGCGCTTTGGAAGGGGAGTGTCCTTTTACCTGCCATTTCTGCTGGCGTGGTAAGAACTGCAAAAACCAGTCGAGTTGCACACACAAGGTTTCTTAAATGCAAGGTGCTGTGCTTGGCTTCTGCTCTCTCTCTCTCTCTCTCTCTCTCTCTCTCTCTCTCTCTCTCTCTCTCTCTCTCTCTCTCTCTCTCTCTATATATATATATAATCTGTGTACATAGTTTCACATACTCAGTAAAATCCCCTAATTACGCTCTTCAAGGGAGTGTGATCTAATGGCGTTATATGGACAACGTTACACATGAGATGATTTATCAGGAATGAAAACGAATTTTGACACACTTTAAGAGGAAATACGACGTAATCAATTTTACTTTTTAAGAATTGAGTGCAGTAGGTACCCTATCATCACATCGTTATCATTAACTGGTTCTGATTCACCAATGAATTACCGATACATTATTGCCATTGCCGTGTCTCTGCCTGAATCTATTCAGCCAACCAATGCCCAGTTCGTAGACTATATGAGGGAATTCCTAGAGATTCAGAAAATCCTTTTTATTCGGGATAGAATTAACGCCATGCTTCTGTAGAATTTGTAATTTATCTCTTACAGAGATCGCGTTTTGTCATTCTGTGCCTGTGTCCTCGCGACACTGCACAAAATTCAGACTTAGGGAGATACATTGTGCGCCAGCCTTTTGAAAGTGCAAATTCCTTTCACGAAAAGGTAGCGCTGGTGCGAACCGGATGAGCTTTCAGGTAAAATGCCTACAACGACCGCTCAGTACAGTCACACAAACTATTTTCTCACGGTGCTTTTGAAACATTACACATATCGGAAATTGTGTGTATTTGCCTATATTCCGTGTGCATTTTATTGATTGCTAATAGCGGGATTTTGAAGCGCTTATAGAGCAAAATTATCCAGAAATGAAATTGAACGTCCAGGAACTTGACACAGAAAGAGCGAATAAGAGGGATATGTTTATTATCGAGAGCGTAATATGTACAGCTCTATATTATAAAATCTAAGTCTAATGTGTTATACAGATTAATTACTTAGGAAACACTGCTAAATAAATATCAGAAGCCTGCGTTTCAGTTTAATTGACCGTCGACTTCGTGAGTCGGTCTGATGTTTTGTACTCGTCTGACTTTTTCTAATGCTATTCAAACTATTGATTGAAACCTTATTGCTCTACTTCATATTAGGATAAACATTTGCTATTCATTTTCTTGTAGGATCAAGGGAAGTATGGGAATACAATGGATTTTTAGCATAGTCAAATCTTTTAAAAGTACAACCGGTCGCTATGTGATGACCTTAAAATTCCATTCTCTTTGCATCTAAGATAAACATGAATGACTTCCGATTTAAGAAAAGTTTTAAGTATTGGGAAATCGGCGAATTAGGAATATCTGGAAAATGGTTCACTCCACAGAAAGTATGTATTTGACATAAATGATGTGTTTTAACGAGATCTACAGTTGTTATTTATTAAGATTTTGTCTACCCCTTATTCCCAGCTAGACAAATGTCATCCAGAATGAAATGGAGAACATTCACAGAAAAGGCAAGCATATGTTTTAATAAAACCGCCAGTCAGTTTTGAGCAAATAAAAACCTTGGAGAAATATTCCAAGTTTGGTATTTACCCGACTTTTCGTTTGAGTTATGCTGTTGCCTCTCCTCCCTCCCCCCCCCCTCTCTCTCTCATTTTCACTCACAGATATTCACACATAAGCACACAGACCTTTTTCTAAATATTCCTTATTCAGAGGACCTGAGATCTGGATATTTGGATGGAATGTAATACTTTTCAAATTTACTGTTACTGCGCAGTAGAGAATTTTAATTCGGATTACATAAAACACCCAGCACAAAATATTAAGGGGAATGTTACCCAGTATCGGACCGAGTGGGATGGCGCATTTGGGTGGCACGGGTTCGATTTCCGTGCCGACTTACCTGCCCCATGGGTTTTTTCGTGGGTTCTCCCTGTCGCTAGGCGAATGCTGGGTAGGTTAATTACGTCCCCCGAATTTCCTGTCCCTCCATTTTATCACCATTATCATTTCACGTCATCTCTCATCTGGTGGTCTCTTTCAGGGTAGAAGTTTCGGTGGGTGTCTCGGCGGTGCATGGCGGGATGATATGCTCTGGGGTAAACCTCCAAGGAGTTCACCAAATCAACTTCCATTAGAGTCAGATAGAAAAATTCAATGTTGGAGTTGGAGAATTTAATGTCATCGGCACATTGGGCATTAGAGATTCACCTTTTTTGAAATTTGATTACTCTTCAGCATCCTATATCTTGTGCCTTACAACGAAGTGAGTAATAATTTTTTTTAAATTCTTTTTTTTTTTTTAATTTTATAAGAAATTTACAAAATCACGGTGGCCTTACGTTTAGAGAAAATGTCATATGAGCCCAAAATATCACATTTTTCTCTTTTCTTTTCGTGCATGGTTTTGTCATCCCATTGAGTAGCGAACAAATTAACCGTTATGTGAAGTAAACCAGAAACCGCTAGCTAATAATTCCTGGTGGAACCAGCACACTACCTCCTCCGGTAGGTCGGTTGCCGGTATCCGCGTCTCTGCTGGAACCATTTCGGGACCGCCAGCGAGGGACCTGTGGGGGCTCGGCTGCCGGGCTGCCGTCCGGCAGTAAGGGAGCGTGTCCGTTGTCCTGGCCTGTCGGGGAAAATCTCTAAGTATAACTGTAGGGATCCTGCCCTCTGCACTGCCGTGGCTCCTTGGATCGGCTGCCCTGTCTCCTCTCGCCTCATCCTTCCTCCCGGGGGTGTCCCACTTGGGGGCATAGGCGCAATGGGCCCAGCATGGGAGCCCACGTAGTATAATCCTAACCCTATCCAGTATCGGACACTAGCTTTTTGTTCCATAATGACTTTGGAAATGGGTACAATCAATATTAAAATTATGTTTGAACACATGTTTTACATGTGTTTAATTGTACCAAATACGGTATCCTCAGTAAGTACTGGCAGAGAATTTTTAAACATTTATATATGTCACAGTTTCCCCAATTTGAAAACAAGGCATCCTATATCCGACAGTCTGAATATTATAAAATGTATGTTTGTATTACTTTTTAAGACAATTGTCACAGTCATTATAAAGGGGATCCTTCTTCAAGACTGGCACAGTTTTCATGGGCCCAAACCTTGCACATGTGCACTGCTTCGAGTCTTCATTAAATTTTCGCCACAAATGATGCAGTGAGTGTATTCACACTCAAAGCTCAGTGCTTTTTTTTTTTCACTCTTTGTGCGTGAAATCGCTAATGTTGCGGTTCAAGGTTAGACGTCACAACAAGAAAATGCTGACTTAAAAAATCCATTCTGCACACTTTGGTGCCAATTTCTGTTTTTTTTTTTTTTTTTTTTTTTTTCAATGGTATAAGGTGGCTATCTAACAGTTTTATTTGGCTATTTATTGCATAATCTCTTCCGGAAAAGCGCCTTTATGTATATATACCAATGACAGGTTTCGCTTTTGTTTCATGTCCTGCAGAAATTAATTTCAGTGTATCTCCTAATATGCTTTTCCGGACATGAACTACTCATTTGCTTCCCTAATGCTTCCCCTCCCCATTACCTCATCAGTCGCCAACTTAATGTTTGCGGCCGTCCAGTTCCCTCTATTCCTCCCTATATTTGTCGGAAACAAAATAAAAGAATGAATAAGAAAGCCGCGAATACGTTTGTCCGATCCGTATTCTTGTCCGATATTGAGTGCGTTACACATAAAACGAAACGTGAACGAGTCACTAGACAACGCATTTAAACAAAAGCAATGTCTTCATCCATTAAGGTAAATCGGCAGCGCTTAGAAGTATATTTGACTCCAAAGTATTGTATCAGGTTCACAAAATTATTTACTGCAGCTTGAAGCAGGTCAAAAATAAGAAAGCTCTTTCACTGATCAATTGTTTGTTCACAGTCACACTTTGCTCCCTCTCGGTCTTACCTCTAGACGGTCTAACGCTTAGCTAGATTTGCTGACACAACGTACTGAAAACCAGAAACTGATACTGTCCGATATAGAGTCCCGTCCGATATCGGGTGACTTTCCCCTATTATCAGAACTCTGTTACAGCTTACATAATGTCCTGCTCCCATCTTGTGATCTAAATCGGCTGTTTTTAGTACTTTCTAAAAATATTTTAGAGAAAAACTTAGCACCTTTTCTCCTTTGAAATTATAGAGTGATTTTTGAAGTTTTGGATCAAAAGAACATACTTGATACTTGCGGCTTATTTTACCTTTAATTCACTATAGGTTCTTGATCATTTAGCCCCAGACAGTGTAGCCCCTCTGCCCTACTGTACTCTGTTGGTTTCCAAGCTTGCTGAAAGAGGTTCTACGCACATATTCGCAGGAAATTTCAAAATGGGGAAACCACTTGTTGTAACAACCATACGAAAAAAATTGGGGGTTGTAAAGAAAGTCAAATAATCAGAGTGGTTTCTTTCCGAACATTCCGAATGACGCTTCCTGACATTACGCTAGCAGCTGTGGCTCAGGTCACCGATCGGGTCAAGTTTTATGAATGATGTTTACTGTTGGAATTTGACCTAACTAATCACCAAACTTATCTCTACAGTTTATAAAATGGATTGCATGAATACTGAATTAGTATAATACTTTAAACAAACATTTTTAGAATTAAAAGGAAAATGAAATTGGAATGCAAATTTTAACAATATAATTGCGAAATTTGGAATCTCGAAAGATTAGCAGCTTAAGTACATGGCCGGGAGAATGAGCACGTGCGGTTCTGCGAAAATGGAATGACTTATCAGACCCTTTGCGGATCGGTTTATGACAACCAGGAGCGTTTCTGATAGGTGGGTGGCGGTGGGAGATGTACGACAATAGAGGTCAGAGATCATTAACTGCGTTGGGTCACATTTCCCCAACATAATTATGGGCGCCCCAGACGGTTTCCAATAAGCCATCGGGAGAAAACAATACAATGCAGCATTTAAGTGATATGTACTTAAAAGTAAAATGTTGCACAAAATTATCTAAAAAGAGTACAAATTACGCCTCTGGACCAATCCAAATTGACACATTAAGTTTCAAGGTTAACGGTACTTACTAGTGCTGTAGATAAAAATTTTTAATCGTTACTTTAATCGATTAATCGAGATATTATCTCTTCGAAAATTAGGTGTAAGGATTGTATAAAGTACTGCATATTAAATTATTTATGAAACTTTTAAATATTTAGATTCAGAATTTGTTTGCATCAAGTGCACATACTTTATGTATGCATTGAATTAGATCTACAATATTTTTGTAAGTAATTATTTAGTAATGTATTATATCAATATCTACTAATACTGGAGACTGATATGCAAGTAATAGTTTACATGAAGACTCACCTAGTCACTGTTGTTTCATCCATGATTTTAAACATGTAAGTGTATTCACATGCTTTGAATTAAGTACTGCTCTTCGTTTGGTGACAATATTTCCTGCATCACTAAACACGTTCACAGGGAACCAATGTAGCTCGTACACAAAGTAATTTCTTCACTATGGATGAAAGAATTGGCAACTGAATAGAATGTGTCTTCCACCACTGAAGAGGATTTGCGAAGTCCTCATCCAGTTCACCCAAAGACTTGTAGACGTCAATTTCTGTAGCAAGTGGTAAGGGGGCGGTTTCCTCGACATCGTCATTGTCATTAAAAATCAGTTTTCTCTTCTTCAAATTCACTTCTGTCGTAGTTTTCGCGCTTATCACAGATTTATGAGAGTCTTTTCCATACCAGTTCGGAATCAGCGACTTTGAGACTCAACCTTAGATAAGTTATTGCAGGTAGCATAACACTTGCTGTGAATATTTACTTCCCCCAAGAACATCACAGCTATTCAGGCAAGGTTCCAGACATTCAAACATTCTTTGTGTAATTTTCCACTCAATTTCGGTTAATGAAATATTTGTAGATTGGGTATCTAATGTATCAATAACTGCTCTCATAGCTTTAAGAAGACTTTCAGACATAATACATGTACTGTTCCATCGGGTTACTACGTCTTGTTTAATTTTATCTGTGGAACATTAAGATCGCTCAACTTTTTAGACAGTTCATTTTCTAGGTACGGACCGTGTTTAAAGTGGCCCACTACTTTTCTGCATTTACCAAGGAGGATATCTATAGAAGCGCTTTTAATCGCCTTACTGAGACTTAATTGTAAAGTATGAGCACAGCGCCTAACTTTGTCATATTTTATTTCTCAATACCAAGAACAATATTCCTATCATTATCTGTACAAATTGCAATAATTTTATTTTGCAAGTTCCAATCATTTACAACCTGTTCGAACTCATTAGTAAAGTGATTGCGCTGTGCTTCTCAGTTACGTACTTCACTTTCAACGTTGCATTGCAGAACTCCCAGTTAGAATCAATTCAGTGGGCAGTAACTCCTAAGTAACTGATTCGCTACTGAAGTACAGAAATCCCCTGTTAAGCTAACATATTCCGCATGTCCAATAGCTTAGATCTTTAAATATCGTATAACTTGTCAATTCGTCTACTTACATCTTTTGATGGAAGATTATACGAACTGTTTCCAAAGGCTTTTCTTAAAACTTCCTTTAGCCCTTCATCCGAAAATATTGATAGGTCGGCTATCCTTTACTATCTATGTTACGATTTTATTTGTTGATTCAGCTTTCTTGATGGAAGAAATCGATTTGGCTATGAAATTATTTAATTGGACTACGATGCCTTTGAAACAGTTGGAGATGATTCGTTAGTACTTTGAAATGGATGGGTGGGTTTCAAATGATGAATCAAACTAGCACTATAACTAAATGATTTCCCACAAATTATACAAAATACTTTTTTTGTCTGTCAGACACTTTACCAGATTCATTTAGCTTAAAGCCAAAATGTACACCGTTTTCCTCGCAAATTTTCTTATGCCATAATTTTAATTCCACTCGGCACAAAACGTTTTTCGTATTTTAACGTTTTTAACACAAAATTTTCTGTGACGAACTCGTAAACGTTACTGACTTACTGCAGTTTACAGCAGTTATACCACCACCAGCCCTGAGAAGAGGGAACAGTATTGTTTCCATGGCTGCGTAAGCGAAGTGCTCGGTTCAAGGTTGTACAGCTGAGTTTATGGTAGCAAGGGATAAATGATCAGTTGTATACCTACGATATGTTTCACACACAAGCTTTAAGGAAAGAAATCTCTGTCAACATCTGTATGTAGTTATGTACCTCTTAGAATATTTCACAACAGAAGTGTTATTTAGACTCTCGAGGTTCAGAGTGATTTCTTTTAGCTATCAGGAGCTATACTATCTCAAAGCTCAAAGAACATTACGTGTCTAGTGAAAGCTTGAGGCGTTGGAAAGGCTGTTTAGGTTGGAAGCAGTACATCATAACAAAGAGAGCCAAATTTGGCTAAAAGAGTTTTTGATTAATATTTATTGTAATCGATTTATTTTAATCGACTGGATTATTCGATTAAAATTTTTTAATTTTAAATCTAAAATAAAAAATCAATCGATTAATCGCTTCGATTAATCGATTAAATCACACAGCACTAGTACCTACGCTTATAACCGCACGTGACCGAGCAGGATGCCTCATCCGGTTTCCTTTGTGGCCCGCATTCGGGAGTTCCAGGTTCGGTTCCCCTGGTCAAGCTACCTGACCTATGAACTATTACCGGAGGTTTTCCTGGACGAATGCTGGGTAGGTTAATTACACACCCCAAATTTCCTGGCCTTCAATTTAATCTCCGTTATCATTTCACATCTCTCATCTGGTGGTTTCCTTCAGGGTGGGAGTGTCGTCGCGTGTCTCGAAGTTGCACGGCAGGATGATATGCTCTTGGTAAAACTTCCTCCTCCGATAGATCGATCTTCGATCTCCGAACCCAGTCTGGTGGGGCCGTTTCCGGACTACAGTAGGGTGGGATGCCGGTTCTGGCCTGTCGAGGAGTTTCCAACTGGTAAATTGCATGGACCCTGTCCTCTGCACTTGTGGCTTCTTGGGACGACCGCCTTCTGTTTCCTCTCGCCTCATGCTTCCTTCTGAGGGTGCTCCACTTGAGGGAATGGGTAAAATAAACCAAGTTTGGACCTCCCTGCCGAATTCCCTTCGTGGCGTAGTCCAGTCCAGTCATTAAATGTGCAGAAGTAAAATTATGGTTTAGCATAGTGTGAAACCAAAACAGTTTAGTATGAAAATAATTATTACATATGTATCTAATAATTGTAGATCTATTGTGATCGGCCAATAATGTTCTTCCACTTTAGTAATACCGCAGTGGATGCAACTTCTAAAAAGTAACAAATATTAAAAGTTGAACGGAACATGACGTTTATGCTATTATTTGATCACATTTACAAGGCATTACACAGCATATTTGGCTGAAGATGTAATAGATATAAAATCGCAATGTTGCAGGCGTGTTAAATACTATTTAGTAATCTGCGAGTTTCATTATAAAGCTTTCTCCGGTCGAACTTAAGTATGAGCTTAATATCATGAATATTTTTTAGGTTCTAGGTCTGCTCATTCTTATGAAACATTGAAATTAAAAATTGGATGGGGGAGTATGAAAAGCTGACATATTACCCTCAACATTACATACTGTACTCTTCTACAAATATATTGTTTGAAATACAAATTTTGATAACTTTTTTCTACATACTTTTTATTTAAATCTTTTTATTTGCCTATGCGAGCTTTCTACCAGTTGAAAAGTATGAGCTCATGTTCATGAAACATTTCAAGATCCCTAGATCTGCTGATTTTGTGAAACATTTTCTTAAATATGAAAAATAGAAAAACCACGAAGACTTGTTCCACTCACATTGTTTCTCTGCTCACTGTTCTACTAATTCTCACAAACGCGTATTCTACAATATTTTACATATTGACAAGAGATAAACGTTTGCAGAAGTTATTTGATTACATTTCTTTGTAGGTATAGAGGATGTTAATGAACTACACGGAAATATTTTCAGAGCAAGTGGAGATATCTTAAACAAGTAATTTGATATAGGAGACTTATGGCATGTTGGTTCAAATGTGGATGTTGCGACCATAAGTTTCTAAAATGCAGGTACGCCACTGATAATGATACCACTTGAGTGCAAAAGGCGCGAAAATGATACTTGTTGGAGCACACTCTCTTTGGCGCAATGGTTATGTTAGGATATAGCTTTCAAGTGAAAGTTAAACGAGTTCGAGTATCCTTTTTTTTTTTTGTATTTTTTTAATATGTTGTCTAAGCTTTTCATACTTGTATAAATGTGTACATTTTACGGAGTAATCTCACTTGTAAGTGCAGTTGCAATTCTTTCTAACAAAGGTTGAATCCTGCTTAATACTTTCACATGCGTACGTCTAACTGGAAGGTGGTTTAAAGGATGAACGAACTTACATAAAATAAAAATGAAATGCAACTCTTCGTGTCAGGTTTATAGAAACTGCTCGAAAGGGCGACCTATGCATTCAATACAAAGTTGACAGTGGCGAAGGAACGACTGTCGTACTCTGCCCAAAATCCCTTGCGTGCGTGCACCCGCGCGTGCCCTTGTGTGTGTGTGCGTGAGAGAGAGAGAGAGAGAGAGAGAGAGAGAGAGAGAGAGAGAGAGAGAGAGAGAGAGAGAGAGAGAGAGAGAGAGAGAGATAGCTTCACGTGCTGCCATTATTGGGGTAGTTAGGCCCTCTTCTGAGGTACGTACGCATTAAAAAGACGAAGGAAAAGGGTCTTGGAAACATAAGTTTTCGGCGTTAAGGATTGGTCCACCAGAACAGTGACAGAAATACTACTATAGAGTAGACTTCATGATGCAAGAAGGATTTAATCACCGTTGAGTGTCGCGTTGGCAGATGATTAGTTAGGGATTTGGGAGATCTTTGGGGCATTAAATCTTGAGAAAGTCTGAGCTGCTGAGAATCGATATTTCTATACTCGGTAAGCAATTTGAAGGACATTCTAATCCATTAATTTTATACGCCTTGTTTAGATACCAAATTATCAGCATCTGATGCCAGTTAGGTTTAATGCAATTAACTGCGTTATGTTTAGCCGGAGACCATGCATTGGCTATCTCAACTTGCTTAATTATTCATGTCTACAATCATTGAAATTATTTAGGTGTAGTTCATTAACATCCTGTATTTGGAATAGAGGAGTAAGTAGTCATAGTATAAGTAGGCTTTTAAGAGCGGATCGCTGTATTAATAGTTTTGAAACTCCGTCCCCTTTGCATGGCTAGAAGAATATACTGATGCTTTAAATTCAACTGACTTTATACTAATCTTCAACACATTCTTGCACTATTTCATTCTTCTATCTACTATCAGTACTATTATTACTACTACTCTGTTGACCACGCGCTGGCCTACTGATCCCAAGTTCGGGGGTTCAAACCCTATTTGATGTATGTCTAAAAGCTACAGTCCCTTAAGAGTTACTGGCATTTAAAAAAGCTGTGGGACAAAATTCCGGCACATTTGTGTAATGACAGCGTGGTTAACAAATAAGATTTATGTATTTTTTCCCGTTACGTTAATCAAATACACTCGTAAAAAGTATTATTTGCTTCCTTTTACGTAAAATAGACTAGGGTAGGTTTGAACCAGTCAGATCTTTAAAAAGCTAATTGCTAAGTGATGACTTAATTTCCATAGTTTGCACGACCAAGAATGTAATAATGACGACGACTTACTATTAAAGGAAAATATAAGTAGTAAAATTTTAAACTTGTAACAAGAAATATATCCCACAAAAATTGTGGGGTAAAATTTGTGTTTATTGAAATTACATTTTTTTGTGTAGTGAGATGTCTATCTTATGGAGCCCACCTCGGTAACGTGGTGGTAACATGTCTGCCTCACGTGCAAGAGGTCCTGAGTTCGCATCTCGGCCAGGGTGAACTACCTAGATAAGGTTTCTTCCAAGGGTTTTCCCTTATCCTGAAAGACGAATGTCGGGTAACTCTAAGCTCTATGGACCCTGGGTTCATTTAAGCATCATTTCACCCATTCCATTCATGGCCCGATATGACATAATGTTGGAGGACGTAAATTACCGAAAAAAAAAACCCTCTTATGGAAAGCTTATTTAGGATGAAGAGGACGTGGGAGATTGCTCCCAAAAAGTTGACAATGTGCATTCCATTTGCAATGAAAATGTTTTGGTCAAAATCGTTATAGCCCTTTCGAGAAAACTAGTATTCTCAAAAAATGTTGCACATAGGACAGTTTGGGATGGAGGATTTTCTTGAAAATGTTCGTGTCACATCTTGGAAAATTTCATCAACTTTTTTGTTTTGAGCTGTTACACACACACACACACACACACACACACACACACACACACACACACACACACACACACACACACACACACACACACACACACACACACACACACACACACACACACTTTCCATCTGAGAAAAGTGAATGTATTGCAAAATTCCAGACCAATAGCAAGAAATACCTCTTAAACGGCTGATTCAAAAAGAGGAAGAAAATTAAGAACATCTGCTTTAATAATAAGATTTGCATTTTTAAGTATTAAGATTTTCTTTCTGTTACGGTTTAACAAAGACATAGGACTTAAGAGATTATTCCCTGAAAATTCAAGATACACGTTATATTTGTTATAAAAGCTATCTTAAACATACGTACTTTAATTAAGATGAGAGCTGACTTAGAGAAATCAAAACCCCTGCTCCACTTTGTATGTGCAGGGTAGTTCGCCACTCAGGGACTTTCGTGTAGCTCCCTTCGAAAATGAACTTAAATCCCAAGTTCGATATTTAATCGGCTTTGCTTTTTTAGTGCATGCTGTTCTTTGTTCCTCGCCCTTTACTCTTAACATCTCAAACGAACATATTTCCGGTAACATTTCCGTATTGCAAATGTGGCGCAATAATGTTTAACGAGCATATTCCCTTAGCACTGCTTTATCTCGGAATGCCCTCAGGTTCCAGCCTACTTCCAATCGATCCCAATGTCCAGTTCGTTGCAGCACGCGGCATTAACCGAATAATCATAAGTGCACCTTTAAGGACTAGCCCTCAGATTTTGGTAGGCGAGCCTCTGAACCGCTTAATTTTTTTATTCGGATCCGATATATTTTTGAGCATGTTTGATGTCCTATATGTTGTATACCTTACCTTCCTTTAAAACACAAGCACTGTAATTCCGGAGCGTCACTAACATAACTCATACATTGTAATTTAATTTTTGAAACTAACATACTGGTTTTTGTACCTTCTGATAGTCATAGGTATTTAATAACTAAGCGGGTTAAAATAATAACTAGGTACTATAAGTTAACCGAAAACGCATGCAGTATTAACGAGGCGGGACGAATAGAACATTACCTTTTATGAAACAAACAATAATATTTAAAATGAAAAATTTGTCTAATTACAGGTACAGAATAGTATCGTAATGAGTAAAACGCTTACGTGAATATAGTCTTCGTTGAGTTACCCATGTTTTATCTTTAAAATGCCACTTAGGAAAGTAATGAAATTCGAGTATAATAACGTGCAGTTTATTCAATGGAAATTATTTTCCCTTATTCTGTGCTTAAATGTTCATTAGAAGTGTGGGAGTCCAGCGATATTTAAAACAAGTATGTATTAAAGAAAAAACTAACACTTTGGCTGCTAAAAACTTTAGAAATTGCCCTAGTTACATGCACTCTTAAGACTCTTGAGTAGTTAATAATGTTGGATTCGTGATATTATTCTTCAAACGTTTAAACGTCCCTAGTGTGCACCAGGCAGTATGGCGCATGACTGTTGGCTGGATGTCGGGGTTCGATCCTGGTCCTGGCAGAGCAATTTTTCTCTTCATTGTGCTCCCAGACCGGAGCTACTGTCTACCAGTGCTGCCACTTGTAGTTGATATCCCCGACAGTATTGAATTGTTGTACAATTTCTATTTTAATGTGTAAATGAGCACGATTTGTGTTATGCTGAATAAGTTTAGCAAAGGACAATCACCAGACTTAGATCTGCTCCATTTGGAATGCTGTTTACATAAAAGTTAATTTCACTATCAAATTTCCGTTAATTACCCTTAATATTTTATGGAAATGAATTGCAATAGCACTAACTTGGTTATATGCATGATTTGCTGAAAAAACAGTGGAATGTATTGGCTCCTTTCTTACCAAGTACCTAGAGAGAGTATTGGTTTCTTCCAAATAATTCCATTTAGATATATCATTGGAAATATTGTTTTGAGGTTTTCCCTGCCTAAAAAAAAGTTCATTTTTAGGAAAATTCGTTCTATTTGTGAACAGCATTTAAAAAATCGAAAAATTCTTAAAGTACCAAACTTCGGCATCTTTTAAGGTTGCGACAAATTATATACGAGTATATTAAAACAAGACAGCAATCATCCTTGACGTGGAAAAATTTTCAAAAATGTCTTAACAATTTTTATTACAATACCACGTGTTTTAAGACATTTTCATGACATCGAATCTGGGATTAGCCTATGAAGATCCGGATGGCTTTTGCATAATTGGAAAACTTTTAAGATCTACTTCACAAAAATGTAGAAAACAATTTTCTTTATAGTCAGCCGTTTTGGAGAAATTCCTTGTTATTGGTTTTAATTTTTTCCCCTCCCTGTCTCGTCAATGCTGACGTTAGGAGGCGCTTGGGTTCCCTCAGAGCGAGTGAGCCGACATATCTCACCTGAGATGAAATCAGGGCTGAGGGGTCGGCCCAACGCCTAAGATGAATGATTGATGGAGCAATTGGTAGGGAAAACCGGAGGACTCGGAGGAAACCCATCCTTGACACATGTTTTCCACCACAAATACCACTTTGCGGTCGCCTGGGATCGAACCCGGGCCGACGAGATGAGAGACAAGCGGTCTAACCACTCAGCCATGGCGCGGCCATGGTTTTAATATTAAAACATTTATTTTTCTCAAATTGAAATGTCATATTTGATATCATTTCTCTGTACAGGTATTTATACTACGTAGTGGTATTGCACCCAAAAATTTGTGCCGACATTTCATCGAAAATTATGCTGTGAGATTCCATTAAAATATGCATCTTTTGGAGAAACTCTTATGCGTGGGTCTCTGTGATCAGCACAACTCAAAAAAGAAAACTTGCTTAAATAATGAATTTGCTAATAAAGTTCAACATCTTCCTAGAATGTAGCGTGAAGATTTTCAAAAAGCCTTCTCACCCCAAACTATCCTTCAGGTATAAAATATGTCGAACATTTTAGTCTCAAATATGATTCAACGATTTATTAAGTTACCTATGTAAGATTCTTTCAGGTCAAATGCATATATTGAATCTTCTGAGAATATCATTTGAAATGTACTTCATCCTGAATGATTTTAGCACATATCGACTCGATTATTTCAGTCTGGTAATTCGATTATCAGCACACTTTCAATAGCAGATTTGAAGTGTTCTAAAATTTGAACGTTATTTATGAAATGTGTAGGCCTCTAGAATACCTACTACTGCTAACGTGGAACGAACCAACTTGAGTTCGGCACACATTTAATTGGCTTTCTTATGAGTGAAAAGGTTTGACTTTGATGGTGAAGTCTGTTAAGGTGGGTCAATTGGTTAGACGCTGGCCTACTAAGCCCAAGATCACTTATTAAAACTCGGTCCAGACAAATGGCTTTCAAGTGTACTTAAAAGCAACACCCCGATGTCATTAGATTTATTGAAATGTAAAAACTGCGAGACGAAATTGCGGTTCATTGGCAGCTTCGATAGTCAATTGACAGTGTCGTCAACAAATTACATTTTTTTTTTTCTGATGCTGAATTTCTAGAATGTTCTTACTCTCTCAACAGTCGTCTATATTTAAAAAGATATGTCAACCCTGCTGCGTCTTCTTTTATCTAAAGTCTTGAATTCCTGTATTTTTCGTTTCTTTAACAACTGGCATTCAAAAAGTACGAAGCAAGTGCTTCTTTTCCAGTAAACATTTAAAGTATTCCCAATCTTATCGAACCAGATGTGAAACCCTTTTATTACTTTGTGTTTTTGCTCGCCACTTATTCTAATTAATACTACATAACAACCCTTTTCCTAAATTTTACATTTTTATTGCATTTTTTGAATTTAAGAGCGATGTTATTTCTGTGGTTGAAGTAATACTTTGGCAGTATTGCGCTCAAATTATTATTGGATGCTTTTTGCACCACGCCCTTTTCGTAGTGGACGGTGTTAAGCAGGCAAAGAACGCAGTTGAGTTTGAGAAGTGAGCTTGGGCGACTGGCCAGTCCGACTGACTGCCTTGCTCCCAGTCCGAGTTAGCATCGATCGTGCCAGGCAGTCAGCCTGCCCTCTTCTGTGCTGTGTGGTGTGTTAGCCACATTGCAAGGGTGGGATGGTAAGGGACAATCAGGAGAAGCCTGGATAGGAAGTGAAAGAGAGGCCTTTCCGCACTGCCTGCATTTTATATCTTCGCGTCTGCTTTTGATTTACTTCACTGTAAATGTTCTTGTATTTGTTTTATTAAAAAAACCTTCATGCAGTTCCTGCAATTTAAAGCGTTGCCATTGATGCCGCAATTGATTTCAAGAAACCTGGAAAGGCTATGCTAAATATTTCCCTAACTTCAATTATACAAGTGCTACTTGAGTTTTTTCTTTGTCTTTATCTCTTTGATCTACTGATTCAATGAGAACCTTTCATCGATGTAAAACTGCACCAGAGAGTCCAAATTCTGAGTTACCAGAGTAAATCGCTTAAATCTGTATTGACTCATACGAATAAAGTGGTGAAAAGGAGAGTGCCCCTACAGGGTTACCGAAGCCACATTTTATTACATAAACAGTAACATTCCAGTTTCGTACCGCCACTTATAAACATTGCAAGAAATGCAATAAAAACTTGAAAACTAAAGTGTAGCTGCCAACAAACTTCACATAGCTGTATTATACCTCTGCTTTCTTTTCACTAATGCAATATCCATTCTTTGAAATTATTTCATATTTAAATTGCGAGTTGCTGCATATCTATCGTTTCCAAAATTGGATTTAAATATGTTTAACCTGCAGTGCTCCTTATTAAGCTCTCCCAAATTATGTTACATAATCCTTTTTTACTTACGTATCAAAGTTTCCAAAACTATGGCACTCACGAAGCTGAATTTTTTTTAGGTGCTATAAAAGTTTATAATGAATGGAACAGCTTATCAATTTCTTTAAAAAAAATAGAAACTATAAAATGAAATGTGGGCTGCGATTTGATTACAAAATTACGTTGTTAAACACTAGTCCGTTAATTTTGTCAGAAATATTATTCTCTGAGTGCAGCTGAAGTTTAGACTCATAGGGACGGACACCTAATTGATATCTATAAAAACCCAGTGGAGTAGTTTTCTGTTTGTCATATTCCTCTCTTTGGATCTACCATGTTGATTTTAATATTTGCTCCCCTATGCAGTGTAGAATGTACGTGAAGAAATTGTGATTGTAGCCCTAATGCTTTCGGTGACATTTACATTGCAATACGATACATTGCTCATAACGTAACTCGGTATGGTTATGAGGTGATCTTAATTATTTAAATCTTCACCATGATATACTAATCACTTGTTTGCCCTCTTCAAATTTCAGAAACCTCATATCGGAATATGCTCCTTATGAGCGCCATCCTTTTGAATGTATTCTTTCATAGTTATAATAACTTGGTTGCAGCAGAAGACAGTAACTATCCAAGAAAATCATATTGATAAATACACTTTCATCTTCTCAAATGTATCATCACATTGCAAAATACCATAATGACTCACAGCACATGCGGGCCTCAGTCTACATCTTATATTGCAACTCCCTCAGAGACAAGTTAGAACCGTCGCAATCTCCATAGATAGCAGTACTCACAATCAATAACAGGAATCATTTGCAAAGATAAGTGCTATATGCGATAAAACTGATTTAAAAGGTTCCGATTCTACTCCTCGCTAACAATCCTATTCTACAAAGAAAAAGACTGTTTCTGCCTTACATGTTACTGGAGAATTTACCTTCGCTACTTAACAGGTTCTTGTCTTGAATGCTGTGGATCACGGGTCAACTACTGCCACTATCAAGGAGGATGCTCCGTCTCCGAAGGTTCTCCCAGTATTTCTCCAAGACTTTAATAACTATCAACGAGTGTTTGCATTTCTAAACTCTTACCACGTCAGCCGACTTCACAACTCGGGACGTGACACTAATCTTGGAAACCAGTGCTTCTAGTATCACTGATTTTCGATCAGTAACACTACTTTTTGAACAGTCATATTTGCCCTTTCATACTTTAAAGGACCCGTAGAATAAGAAATTGGAAGTAGTATTGAGAAGTGTGTCACTATCGATGAAGTTCTTCACGAGCTTCCGCAACTTAAATTTGCCGGTATCCACGGTGAATCGTCACTTTTTACAGAAACATGTTGGTTGACTTGGATTCTAGAAAAGACACGAAACGATTCTTGCACATAATCGATGTCATTATGTATCACAGTCGAACGAGGTAAATCCCTTACTCTTCGGTGCACCTGCCAGCAATGTTTTTATTATTATTTTTTTTTTGCCATATTCTTTCAAAGTGTTTAAAAAGTGCATGGTAAACCAGCGTTACACTCCACGTTCCAAGTCTCAAAGTACTGCACCATGCTGCGATATCTTGGAGATCATTCTGCCAATTACAAAAGACTTGCGATTATCTTTCCTAAAGCGCAGACAGTGCAATTCGCCACTAGTATCAAATGGAGTTAGGGAAAACTAACCTTTGCTACCTTCACAGGCCCCTTCACCCCCGGTTATCAGCCTGCACATTGACAACACTGCCTGGACAGCAACAGCCTTCCATCTCCGATCCCCGTTGGTCCATTACTCATCCACCTGCTAAAGCGCCTCAGCAAGAAATTTCTCTAAACTATGCCTCTACGAGTTCACCAAATATTGAAAGTTTTCGTACACCTTTCCTAGTATCTCCTGTCATTCTTATCCAGTACATTTTACCTCAGCTGAAGTCTCACTTCCTTAACTTCGTCCTTGGGTTCTTACATAATGCCTCTTAACCAACATCTCTTCTGTTCGACCTTTCCTATCTGGAATGTCAACGGTGTGTCACGGAAACGTCAGCGGCTTACGGAGTTCTTGTCTAAAACATATCTAGTACCACGCGCGATTTATAGTTCCCCGATTGAGAGTCTACCGATAATATCGCGTGGCTGCTTTCGCCTCTGGAAGCTTTGCAATCATTATCAAGTGCAGCATCCGTCACCACCCTGTTATTGTACCAACACTTGAAAGCCAGGCGTGCTCAATTAACATTCTTTTCGACGGTGACCATCGTTCTCTCATAACAGTATGTTGCCTCCGTTCAAATGTTTGCTACTGCCTTTGTTTTCCTCACCATCGTCCTCGCTGTTTCTTGGTAACCTGAATAGAATACACGGAAACCAAGATGCAGAGTGACCACAACAAGCGGTTTTACAACTGCAATATATTACCAGATATTTTCGACGTAGCTCTAGAGACACGTCACAATCACACGTAGTGTAATGGAAATGGACTCCAACCACTGTACTGTTATCGTCAATTTTTACGCCTATAAATCCTTTTTTCCCAGCCCATTTTTAAATGGTTACATTAACTGGGACTCTGCATTCATTTGTTGAGACTCTACAGCCAAATGTGCTTCTTAATTACATGACTACTCGCAACA
Organism: Mantis religiosa; assembly: GCA_030765055.1. Taxonomy (NCBI): domain Eukaryota; kingdom Metazoa; phylum Arthropoda; class Insecta; order Mantodea; family Mantidae; genus Mantis; species Mantis religiosa. The sequence goes on along the minus strand of CM060952.1, from coordinate 142,274,890 downwards.
TAGCTGTCAAGAATCTTTCACGCAAGGTTCTTGCTTTCTGGACTTCTCTCTTCATCGTGCTGATTCCTTAGGATCACATCTATTCCTCATGGAAGCTTGCACACATCTTGTTATTCTCAAACCAGAAAAACCGTCCAGTTTTCCCTCCAGCTATCGCCCTACCAGACCTTTCCAGGGTCTTTGGAGAACTTCTAAAACGCATCAATTTCCCTCTACGAACTCTATATTGCCGACATTTCAGTTCGGCTTTCTAAACCAACATTCCAAGAGTTAGCAACTGTTGCGTGCTACAGAAAACAGGGTGCCTTTGAAAGTAAACACAAAACTGGACTTCACACAAGTTTTCGATAAGGTGTGGCACAAAGGGCAAACTTTGGCAAATTGGTCTCCCAGGTTATCTGTACGACATTATTCATTCGTTTCTCTGTTTGGAGTTCACACTCGTTACTCTGAAAGAAAAATTCGACGTTAAACATCAGGTAGCACAAGGTCAACCTAATTTTGGAGGATATCGCCAACTCCTATAACCAGTGACTTTTGTTTTTATCCTATCTCAAATAAACCTTTAAAGTTTGATGTGACTTGGAAAACACTGTATGTATATATATATATATATATATATATATATATATATGCCGAAGTTCCATTGTTCGCTGTATATCGGCAATGTCAAGGGAGAGCTATTAAGGGTGTAAAAACTATGGAAGACAGTATCTGGTGCAGGGGTGTTACTTTCGGTTTCTGATGTCCCCAAAATAAATGTTCTACAGTCATGAGATTACGGAATTATTATTAGGGATCGTGACATGTCTATTTTTTCAAATAAAATAAATGGTCTTAGATATTAGGACTGTACATGGCAATACTAAATATACAAACCAAATTTAACTGCAAAATATATTTCATTTTCAATGGAGTTTATTAAAGGATGGCTGATGTTTTCCCAAACTTGGGCAGATGTTTGTTGCTGGTTTCTCATGCCAAAACAGGTTGGGGATTACCGTGTAAACATCTGTCCGGAAATGCTTAGTTTGTCAGCTGCTTTTGCGTTGCAAATCCCGTCCATTTTGTTAGGTGAGCGAATATGCTGATGCAGTTTAATGATGTACCATCCTAGAATGTCATTTCTCTACATTTGTATTGAGTTTTGTGTATGCGTTTTATAAAGGTTTAGGAATTCTAAGCACTAAAGCTAGGCTGGACGAAAATAAGGTTAAATTGTCACTAGGCAAGGGCATCCTAGATAACACACCTCGAGCAGTCTTATGGCGCTTACGAACAGCACTCGACCGATTTTTATCTGGCTGTCGCTGATCTTGGCCCCTTTTGTGAATAGGTTTAATTATGTGGACAATTTGAAGCCTCTGCTTAAGAATTCTTATACCTGGCTGTATACATTTTAGTCACATTGAGAGGTAATGCAATAACTAATCAACATGGACTTGAATGGGTAGAAGGATTGATACCAGTTCGATTGCTGTATCCCAGTCTCTGTATTTTTGAAACCGTTAAGGAATATATATAGCAAAGATTCGATATGAAGTGTCGTGAAAACCTGCGGTATTCCACAAAGTCTTGGTGTGACAGTCGATGATCCTACGAATAGACTCACGTGGGAAGAAGTCATTTAGAACATTTTGTATGAGTATGTAACACGTTCGTTAGGTTGGTGTCATTTTAAAAAGGAGCTATTTCAACCAAATGGTTGACATTCTTTCAGCAAATAACTTAAAGTGTATATATGATATGTATGATGTATATATGTATATATATGCATGCTTTGGAGTGCTTCAAATATTGCTGGTAACATACTGCAAGCGCGCGCGCGCGCACACACACACACACACACACACACACACACACACACACACACACACACACACACACACACACACACACCGCTTCCGAACTTCATTCGCTGTGCTTCTGTTTCTTCATCTGACGTCACTACCTAGAATATTTTGTAGCGAAACTTGGGTGTTTGAATATTTCTAACTTGAGAATGAAGTTGTGAAAACAATGATAACGGCTCAGTTGCTCGCAGTACCGTTGCCGCCGCCGCTGTCGGCTATTTCTAATCCGAAGTGCCAAAATGCATATAGAAGCAAAGAAAAGAGTTTTTACGAAATGAATGTGTAAAGTGTAAAATCACAGTGGAGAGTACTACCGTATATCCTCTTAAATGAAACTAAGTAAGAAACTGTGTTTAGCCAAACTGCCAGGCGTTTCTAATCTTCAAGACTCAGTTCCATATTTGTAATTTGGCTGACCAGAAGACTGCACAGTTTCACTACGGATATTAGGATAGCATGTCTGCTTCACATTCAAGAGGTCCCTAGCTGCAGTATGAGATAACGTGGTTCTCTTTTCCTCTATCCCTGTCGGTGTTCTCCCTTCTTTAGCTAACTCTTTAAGGTGGCGGTAGTGTAGCTAGATATACTCTATTTTGAACATTTTAAGAGGTGTAATATTTCTGCTGAGCATTTGGGATGTCCAACAAGTTATCTTGCAGTTTCATGCGTGCATCTGTTAGGTTTGGAAAATATAACATTTCCCCCCAGTTCTTTTGATTATCTTTTATATATATATATATATATATATATATATATATATATATATACTGCTTAATTTTTGCTGCATATTCTTTTTATTATTATTAAAGATTTCGACATTTGAAAGACTGCAACATTGAACAACAACAACAACTACTACTACTACTACTACTACTACTACTATTGCTACTACTACTACTACTACTACTACTACTACTACTACTACTACTACTACTGCTGCTGCTACTACTACTACTATTGCTGCTACTACTACTACTACTGCTGCTGCTGCAGCTCTTACTACTATTATTACTATTGTGTTAATTGCCTGTTCATATAATTTTTCAACTTGTAGTAGGTAATCATATATTAGGATGCGCCTTGTTTCAAATTTTCTATGTAAAGTTCCATTTTGGGAAATGGAGCCATTTACGTCCGTGATAGAAAATTTTAACTTTATACATATTAATTAACGGCATTTAAATGGTTGCCTTATAAGGCGTTATAGTTGTGAGATATTTAAATGGTATGTATCGTTTTTAATACATCAGGGCGCGATTTAAAGCTTACAAAAGGTGAATATATCCACTATTTTTATCATGTTTGCACCTCCTCCCGTGAACTCGTGGTGCATTCAGTGCTATGTATAAGTTACATGCTTAAATCACGTTAAACTCAAAGTTAATTCATAGGATTATTAATTAGGACTTCGGTTATACAATTTTAAGTTGAAAGAGCGCATAAGAGCAAAGAAGAATTCTTGAGTTTGGGAATATAGGTCACCTCAGTTCATTGGTGTTTGATCTTCAAGAAACCTCAAGCATAGAAGTTTAATTATAGAAGTTTCTATTTCAGTAAGTAAATTAGCAGTACATTGTATGGAAAACACAACCTTAACTCACTACATATTTCGATCTTCTTTTATTTCCTTAACATGTTTGGACTTTTGACACAAAACAAGGTGAAATGAGTATCGCCCGCTTTTACTACATGCGGCACCGCAGGCGGTGACACTGATGTTACATGAGATGAAGATGCAGCGATGGCGGGGAAAACCGGATATCGTGGAGAAAACCTGCTCCAGCCCGTGTTGTCCACCAAGAATCTCACTTTGCGGTCGCCTGGGATTAAACCCGAGCCGCCAGGCGAGAGCCGTCTAACCACTCAACCACGGCGTGGCCCTTTCTGATACAGGTACCTTAATAGTAGGCATTTGAATGTCGTGGTCGTTGCCGTAAGACGAAATGGATTGGCCATTCGTTTAAAGCCGTACGTCAATGTTTCTTTTTTATTTGATCCGCCTTTAACTGCTATGATGATATCGGCGGCTGTTCTCCTTAGGAACATTATCTATGGTGTTAACTCGTATTCGTAGGGTTTTAATCATTAGATCACGCACATATTCGCACTCTCATTCATACTTCCAGACTCTGGGGAAGATAGGGAATTATCTTGGTCGGAGAAATATCCCCACCCCCACCATCGGGAACCAAACCCCTAGCTCTATCGACTGAACTACGGGGCCAGCCATTATGAAAAGTGAATCCCAACGATTGCGGTCAAATGTATCTGGTAAAGGATAGGGAGGGGTCCACGTAAAATAACCGGTTAATTCCTTGGGAGGATGATGATGGGATTCCGTTTGACCGCAGTTGAATGCATTTTTTTGTTTTTAATAAGATATGTTAGTACTGAAGTTGATTAACACATTCATAAAACATAATGCTGCAAATAATGGCTTTTTTTTGGCTGAAGCCTAGTATGATATTAAACTAATAAGGAACATTAATATTCTAAACTTCTGCATTCTTCTTGCTTTGTAACACAGTGGATAAAGTTTTTATCTTCATTTTTTGGAGAATGCAGTTTTTACCAGAATAATACGCCACTTTTATTTTGACACTTTCAGTTTAAATTTAATTTAAACAACTGGAGGTCCATCGCAGTTTTAGCACATATTGGATTGCGATTCTTGAAAGCAGAAATACATTTATTAGGAACGTTATTATACTTAATTGCACACTACTTACTGCACGAAATATTTCAGTATCGCGAGTGGATATCCCTTTCACAACTTGATTTGTAACTGTAATATGCATGTTAGTATAGGTAAAACTAATATTAATATAATCGTTCGTGTTTCTCTACCATGCAATAGCTGGTACAGCTGCATGAAGTAAATTTTAGCTCTAGGATTTTACCATAAACTATGCCCTTTGTAAAACATTCTTCAATCCATGGAAAATAACCTTAATAGAGGTAAATTTAACATTAAATATTTATGAGATTATTGTTTTTGTAGGGTATTTTTATGGGTCTCCCTTAACTACTGTGGCTTTCCCACCTACATTGGACGTGAAAAATCCTTCAAGTTTACTCAGGAACCTTTATCAGTTTGAGAGGTTTTTCAATGCTGGTGATATCTACAGTGTTTTAACATCTCGAATTCCATTTTTAGAAGGAAGAAAATACTCTGAACCAGGATGTGAATGTTGTTCAGATCCTATGCAATACTAAAATCGTTGTTCATATACTGTGCAATACGAAAATGTAGATGTCATGTGAATAAATATAGTAATCAAAAGGCTCCTTTGTCACTGTGAAATTACGCAGTTTACCCAGAAACAAAGCGGGTGTGCCTGGCCAGCGCAATCGGTAGGTTAGCCTACATAATCGAATTCGTTGTCTTAGTAAACCTTGCTAAAGAACCTATTCCTTTAGTTATTTGTTTATTCTTCCAACATAATTCATCACAACAAGCAATGAATGAAAGGAAATAGCAAAATAGCAAAATTAAGCTGGGAATGTAGAGATTTTTAGGATGGGGCAACAGTATTATCGAATACTAGCAAAGGATTTTAAATACGGTTAAACAAAATTAAATTTCTTTTGCAGTGAGAGAAGAAGTGTGATTTACTGTAACTCACACTAAATGAAACATTTGTACATGTGATATATTTCCAGTTGATGTAGTTAGCTGTTAAGTGTTTACTCTTAGGGCAATATAATGACTAGAGTGATATATAAGTAAGAACCCTGATGTATCTAATAAGGCAATTTATTAATGGAAATATTTGTCTTAGAGGTACCGAGTAATTTCTGTGGATATTTTTATTAATAACCATGCCATATAAAATTGTTTGAATTACCGCACATAAACCTCCAAGAAGGTATATTTTAAAGTTTGGATTGACAGGGGTAAAATTGCCTGCAATCTCTAAAATATAATGTTCCTGAATTAAAATAAATGTTCTTTTTCTTTTCACTACAGGTGCTTTTCTATTACACCATCTGAACTATCAGTGTATGTGCTTCGTGCCCTTCCAATATCAAAATAATGTAACTTTTAGTATTGCATAAAAGCATATCTAAGAGAATTGTGACAGCAAATTTTGGACTTATATCCCTCCGAGAATAAAGTGGGGACGTGCATAAAGAGTGCGGGCGGTATCACACCGTCAATAAACTCGTGTTGACGTTCTCTGTACGTCTGACTCTTATCGCAACCGTGATATCTTTCACTGCAGCTTAGTTTTTTAAGTTACAGTTTTTTTTTCACCCCGTGCATTATTTTGAATCTATCAAATAAGCTATAATATACGCGATGTAGTAACGAACTATACTGCGTCGTCCTTAGTTTATGGGGGCGATGTAAACAAAGCGGAAAAAATGTATTACTCCGCCTGTGATTAGTGGGGATATTCGCGCTATTTTACTCCCACGTGGCGAACGTGTACGCTCTCAACAAACTTCTATAAAAAGTTTTGCTTTGCCGTTTTCTTTCGATATTTGAGTAGCTTATGCGGTAGCACTTTTACGTTAACATTAAATGCAAAGGTGTGTGTTTTGTGTAATATATTTTTTTTTTTTTCCTTTTGTACGTTACAAAGTGACTGTTTACAACAATTACTTAAATATATTGATTTCATCATATAACCCACATTTATAATTAAAAATTAAGGCACAGGTCTTTCTGCGGAATAAGAGTGCTAAATAAGTGTGTGCAGCCACCTTGAATGCAATGACGCCCGCCTCGGTAGCGTAGATGATAGCATGTCTGCCTCACGTTCAAGAGGTCCCGAGTTCGAAACTCGGTCAGGGCGAGTTACCTAGATAAGGTTTTTTTTTCCGGGAGTTTTCCCTTATCCTTCAAGACGAATGTCGGGTAACTCTAAGCTCCATGGACCCTGAACTCATTTGAGCATCATTTCACCCAATTCATTCACCGTCCGATATAACTTAACGTTGGGGCGGACGTAAATTTAAAAAAAAAGTGCAATGACTTGAAAGTTCTACTGACATGCAACTGATTTTTTTTAACTTACGTAATTGAAATCTGACAACGGACGACTTCCACTTCCGAGTTTTCCTTTGATAATACCTCTGCCGAACAATATGTCTTCGCGCTCAACAATTACATTTTCTCCTGTTCACAAATTTAAAACCTATGTCGCGAAGCTTATTTACAGCTTGAAGCACTTTCGTAATTACTTGTTGGTGGCTCGTTTCTTTCAAAGAAGCTATGCATCTTGCACGATGAGCACTTTTAACAGAATCATCACATTCACCTTCCATAACTGGCTTCTTTTTCGATGTTTTCCTGGGGTGGAAAGTCGGCCCGTTTTCACAACTTCACTTCGTGGGGCATTAATACTCAGCGCTGAAACACCGGTTTATTCTGCTGACAAAATTAAGTCCCGCATTATTCAAGTCGGCTATTTCTCACCAATTTGCAAAACACGTTCAAATTTCTTTTTCATCCCTTTTTAACGATTTTCCTCTGTGATGTTTACATATTGACAGAAGCAGCCAGGTTGTGAACTGATTCTCGCACTTCCTTCTGTTTTTAAATTGCGCAACTGTGCACTCTAATACATACAAAGTACGCTTGCACATACGAAATTAATTACTGTTTGACTGTTGTATTTGTAAAAATATTTATATATTTTACATTAAAGTCTTCAAAAATAATATGCGAACTATATTTTCATCCCCGGAGAAATACAAGGTTTAACAATCAATGATGCTTTGTGTACATCGCACATATAAACTAAGGACGGCCTCGGTATAGATCAACGATAGAGAACAAGTGTGAGAAGGAATGTTCAAATAGTTTAATGGTCTACTAGATTTAAGTATCATAAAACTTAAAGTGAAGTAAATTAAAGTAGTACTTAGTGAAATACAGTGATTGAGTATTTCATTTCTCGCATAAGCTCGCGACATATTGGTGTGAAGAGCATCATACACTTTAAGATCCAATGTAGTGCAGTTAGAGGGTATTTTTTCTTCGTCCGTGACAACTAATTACCATAATCATATGCTCTACATCCCACTCTCGCCTCACCCGATATCTTTGCGTACTCATCTAAGAATTCTTAAGTTGTTAGTTTTCATCTTCTGAGAAGGCCGTCGTCTGATAGACCGATATGCAAATCAATTGGTGGCGGTTGCCCGCCTCGGTAGCGTAGATGGTAGCGTGTCTGCTTCACGTTCAAAAGATCCCTAGTTCGAATCTCGGTCAGGGTGAGTTACCTGGATAAGGTTTTTTCCGGGGTTTCCCTTATCCTTCAAGACGAATGTCGGATAACTCTAAGCTCCATGGACCCTGGACACATTTGAGCATCATTTTACCCAATTCATTCACCGTCCGATATAACTTAACGTTGGAGGACGCAAATTCAATAAAAAATAATTTAGTTGCAGAGTTTTTGCTATATACATTTAACTTCAGACCTTCTCTTCAGTATTAAATATTGCGTTGAAAGGGTAAATGATTTGTTGCTACGTTAAACTCTTGTTAGTATAGAAGAGAATCGCGATTTTTTTAAATAAAGAATAATAGCTTATTCTCGTAAACCAGCTGTGTGAAGGTTAAGCTGTACGGATGTTCATGGCCAAAGGAGAATGGATAATAATTACGTTGAGAGAGCGCCATAGTTGCAGACGTTCTCAAACAGTTTGGAAAGATTTGTGCTGGTTGAAGCGGTACTTACTGATTTAAGTATTGAGATTCTCCCACCAAGTGCTTACGGCAGTAAACACACGTGATAGTGGACAGGATTGCGTCAGAAAGCAGACTATACGGAAAACTAAATCTGAATCTAACCAAGTCGGTGTCACTTTGTATATGCGCATGTTAAGACAATACATTTACGGCAATGCAATGCTCATTACGGAGAGCGCATTAAATAGCTTGATTGTAAACACCAAGGCCATTCCGCATGTGAAACTTCTCACACAGAAATCGAATTAAGTTTTGATTGGATATTCAGCACCGAATTTTGCAGTTGAAAAGGTGAAGTTGGGTAATACAGTCTCAATTTTCACTCGTTGCCAATATTACTTTCTCTGTTGCATACTTAACAGTAAGATGAGGAATCGTAGTGTATTCCACCCAAAAATTTGATACGTAAATTTCACCGGAAATATACTTTTTGAGACCTCCGAATACACCCCTCCAAAGTAATTATTTTTAAAAAAAGGTTTCTTGCAACTGTCTATGAGAATAAGATGTTCGGGATTTTCCCTTACCTTGAAAGATGAATGTTGGATAACTTTGAGCTCTATGGACCGTGGGCTCATTTGAACATAATTTCAACCATTTAATTCACCGTTCTATAAGACATAACGTTGGAGGACCTTAAAAAAGATGTCTGTGAGCATCATAACTCCAAAGAACTCCCATTCCAAACTAATCTTTTCATGGAACTATTTTTTAATTGTTTTTCTAAAAAATGGCTCTTGACGTAATTAATTATTTTTCCGAATGTTAGATAATTTCATAGTAAATCACATTTATACCACGAATTTTCTGGGGAAAAGCCTAGGAAGTCTGATTGACTTTTGTATAGCTTGAAAGCTGTAAGAAATAGACATTTTTATTACACAAAAATGTAGATCCCGTCGATATCTCAAGCAATTCAACCTCCTAGATCTCTCATATGGTTGAAACCCCTGCCTCCTCTTGAGTTAATCATTTTTCGAGATATTCTTTGTTATTGGTTTGCATTTTCCCTGGCTTTTACTTTTCGTAAATGCAAAGTAATTCTTCTTTTGCCCTCCAGAACAGAAAAACAAACCCATCATATGGTCCGCTGTCGTCAAAGAGCACCATTCTAGCCTAAGTTACCGCCGTCGCGGGTTCAAGCCTGGCGGAGGGCTGTGGCTTATTTTCGGACATTAGAGATTTTTAAAATAGGTAGTGAACCCTATGGTCTCATGTGTCTCAAGCATGATAGACACCTCTGTGCAAAATAAAGCTATATTTCTTGCGCAGTTCTTGAATGGGACACCGGGCAGTTAATGAGCCTTCATAAATAAAACTTTAAATTTAAAGCCATCATTCACCAATCAGTTCTTAACAGATCTGACTACTTTTTCTCTATTTCCGTTACTCCTACAAGAAAAATAGGCATATAGATCAATCTACTTACGTTCTAAATAGTTCATGTACATAGTGACTGTGTAAGAGCTGGTTCAACCTCTGAAGATGAAGTTTGTGGATTATTTGCTAATAACACTAATGAGATTAATGTTAAAATGACGGCAGGATGCTGTGGGCAAACATAATTTAAAAAGTAGGTTATATATACCGGTTGTGGTTCTCAATATATCATATTGGATGGTGTATTCTTAATTTAAAGCGAAATTAGTTTTCCAAGTTGCGGTATAAGGGAGGGGAGTTAGATAAGGCTAGCGTGGGAAGATAAGCGCACGGCGTAGAGGGGTGACAACGTTAGCTATAGATCTGATACAAACATCACCTTCCATATTGTGGTGAAATCAATAGAGCACGAGCGCCAGTCTTACAGAAGGGTCCAATACTCGCGCATACAAATAAAAGGTTTATGGGTCAGTGCAGTTTATTGTGTTTTGTTTTGAAACCACACCGAAGTAATCACTTCGTTTCGATTTGGCAATACCTACTGGCCCATATGCTCCAATCCCCTGTGTTAGTTTTTCAGCGTGATTGCACGAGGAATAACCAGGCAAACGTAGTGCTGCTTACGTCTATAACTTGGGCGTGTACATTATACTAGATTTTTTACAGAAGAGGAAAACATTGAGGATAAACGGTGTTAATCACTATGTTAAAATTTCTTGTTTTATTTTAACTTCGCAGCAATATAAATATAGATACCTTGTCAATCATACAGAAAATCGAGGAGCGTTTTTAATATTTATTTCAGAAACGTATGAGAATTTATTTTGACCATCTAAATAAAAATGGCGGACATGAGATTTGAAACGCTAAGGGAAATGCATTCATAATTTATTATCTCAGAAGCAAAAAAAAAAAAAAAAAAAAAAAAAAAGTGGATTGTATGATTTTGAAAGTAAACCAATGACGGTAAGCAATTGGATTCCAGCAATTTTCCTTAATCCTTTTAACACGAGTTATAGGACCTGAGTTTTGGAAATTAGTTTTGCACCATATTTGCAGAAGTTATTAGATTGGTCAAAATTGCATGTGCACCCGAATTCGAAGTCATTCTGCTGTGCGGTTTTATTTTAATAATTTATAATAAATTGCTTATGTCATCCCTGTCAAAATATTTCAGTATTTTCTTTGAAACTCTTTAATACGCACATGAGTAGATGAATGCTATGGGTAAAATTCTATTCATAATTTTAAGACTAGAGGACTGGTCTTCCGACCGGTTGCTTGCTCTGCCATAACAACTGTGGAGGAGAAAAGGAGACCACTACACTCTATGGTGGCATCACATATATTAATGCTAAAGTTCTGTGATGTGGTGAAACCTATATATTTTTGTTTATTCGCTATAGTTGCGACTAATAATTTCGAACAAGATTGCATACAAACTCAATCTTTTACTGTTGTAATGTGCAAAATTGCTAGAAAAATCGATTGTGCATGTAGCCTTACACAAATACTTTAATGCTATTATACTGAATTTTCAAAAGTAAACTGATAACGTGCTTCAGAATCATTTTACCCTTTCATGCACAATAAATCATGAGCAAACCATGATAATGTTTCTGTTTTGAATGGTCGTTTGCGACATTCGACCATCGTGGAAGTTGGTAAACATGTTTCAATATTGATTTATCCAGAATTTATTGGTCACTTTGAATATATTTTATCTTTGAGAAATTAAACTTGACCGCGTCGTCGTCGAACGGTTAGACCTCTTGACTCTCACCAAGGCGGTCCGGGTTCGATCCGAGGCGACCGCATGCGAGATTGGTGGTGGACAACACGGCGCTGGGGCGGGTTTTCTCTGGGAACTCCGGTTTCCCCCGCCATGATTCCACCAATTGCTCCATTATCATCCTTCCTTTGATCGACTTCGCCCCCATTTCGTTCATCTAATTCCCTCACTCTCATTACAGGGGCGGGGCTGACCACCCATCCCTGGATTTCTCTCCCTCTCTGTTCCGTAGTTGTGGCTCCCTTACCCGACGCCTAAAATGAACATGATTTGTGTCCCATATCAAGAGAAGAAGAAATGAAACTTCCCTGATCTCCAACCCTAATAGATACATTCATAAAATGACGAAAATTTCCCATTCCAGAACATTTTTGTCGTTTTTCCCATATTCTGTTTCCACTTGAAAACCTTTTGCCTATATATGCGATGCATTATTTTGCAATCCTTTATATTATCATAATATAGCGAAGCTTACAATCATCCTGAACAGGGTGAATGTGTACTTACCAGATTTCTAGAACAAAGAAAAAGAATTTAAAATGAGAGTTCCAAGGTTTTCCCCTACGAGAATGTTTCCAGAATATGTTTGTCGCCTCAGTTCATTGTTAATGCTTGCAAGGTCAGGGTGTCTGTGTCGTAATACTTCTCTATTGCGTGTTATTAACAGGTCCCCATGCACTTCCTACAGAAGACACGGCTCAGTATTTTGCTGTGTACCTGAACACAACAGTGTGAATGGCAATAGACAGGAGTCTCGAGCTAGAAGTGTTAACGTGTCTAAGAATGCTTTTATAAACCAGTGGTTCTGTACACCAGGCTAGCTCTTGCTTCTGTGGATACTTGACTTTTATGATACCAAGCAGAAAGTCTTTGATGTGCCTTTGCAGAATGTGCACGTTTTACTGTGCTGCACACCACTCTCCTCTCTGACTTTAACGGTCCTATATCCATCCACTGGTTCGTTTTCAGAGCAACTTTCTTTAAGAACAGCTGATCTTCATGAGATGATCCGTAAACAGGGCCGTGGAAGAAGAAACATGGCGCACAAACGCCATTATCTTTAGTTTTGTGTATATTTGTTGGTATTTTGAAGTGTTTAAGGTGTTTGTAATCGAGAATGTTTACACTAGTAAACGCTTAACGAATGGGGGAAAGTTCTGAAAGGAGAAAGGGAAGCGCAGGGAATGCACTTAGGGATACGGCTGTAGCCTTCCGGAACTTCCACAGCTCTTTGAACAGTTTGCTTTGTTCGCAAATTGAGATACAAACCACCTGAATGTAAGTTAGTGTGGAATTAGTTTTGGCAGAATTCCGCGGACATCAGTTCCATCTTAGATAATGTAAAATATGTACTTTGTCATACATTTACACTTAGGTGAAACTTGCTTTAAAACTAGCGTGCCTAAGACCCCCATGGTCTTAAATATTGGAATGATAGCGATTCTATTATATACTCGAGGTTAAATGTTCAGGTAGAGGGAAAGAAATATATTGAAAGTTTCGTAATAAGCGCGAGTAAACATTTGGTTATTTTGCTATGTGTTTATGTTTAATTTAAATAAAGGTAAAATTGTTACTGTGGTAATATAGGCGTAATATGTTGCCTCAAGTATTACAATTCCAGGTTGGAATCCTATTTCGGTTTAGCCTGCCTGGTTAGTTTTTTTTTTTTTTTTTATTATTATTATTATTATTATTATTATTATTATTATTATTATTATTATTATTATTATTATTATTATTATTATTATTATTAAAGACCTACTTGGCAAGTAGATTTTCCGTTAATTTTTAGTAGTTCAACTTTGTCGGTGACCCTATGGTCCACACATATTTGTAGCAATGATTGACATTGCCCTCGCTTTCAGGTTATGGGGCAAGACAGTTATTTGTGAAAAAGTCGACTAATAACTCGGACAGTTCCAAGAGTGCTCATTTTCCTATTACCTTAATTGTACAGTACTTCCAAACAGTTAATGTAAAATCATCAGCTTCATTTTAAGTTACAAATGCTTTATTAAACACAGTGAAATAAAATGATTGTCTCATTGCCTAAGGCATTTAGTTTTGGTTAACTTTATCTACAATTCTTGGATATTGTTCTGTTCTTTTTATCATTTAATGCTTCTATCCTCCATCTCACTAACATAACTTCCCTCTAAAAGGTTTAAGTTGCATATGTCCACCAGCTTATTTGCCGTTTATATTTCTGCTATAACGGAATGTTGGAACACGTTAAACATCCATAAACAAATAACTAAGGAATAGCTCCTCTGTTGCGGTTTCATTAGCCAAAGAAATTTTTAAAAGTAGCAAGCTACCGTGGAGTATGTCGGTAAGTTTACAAACTGCTACAGCAGGCGGCAAAGTGTGTCACCTACTTGCGATTCCTTCTATAGCGTGAGGCACGTGGCGTTTCTGTCACTGCTCATTCCGGAGCGGTTTTTTATGTGGTTTATTTGGCGGTAAAAATATCGATATGTGCCACATATAAGCTGAGCAACTACTTCTATATATTCGTTCGGTGTTTCGAAATGCCCTGTGTGTGTCTATATACTAAATTAATTTCTAGTCGTAACTAATTCTGGTGTTCGTGAAAAAAAGTATAAGCATTTGCTAGGTTTTGTATTTAGCCTATGTAACATTACTGGATTCAGTAATTAAGATAAAATTATTTAATGAAAACATTGCATTACATTACTGTTCGTTAGAGGGAAAACATTCTTGTATTATATGCAGAAAAAATTACAAAGGCAAGACACCAAGCAAGCAGTAACATTTAAATGTACTGAATTAAGCACTTTCCATTTACAATTTCCATGTACTCATAAGCCTGCAAGCCTTGTCGGTAACTGGCTACACTTAAGGAGGAGAATATGTGACCATAACCAGTCATTTAAGATCTCTCCGCTTTAATGTGCGTACGGGCCTTTTTCGAAAGGATATAGCCCAAATAAATTAAAGGTTAAAGTAGCTAGAACTCTGACAGAATAGACATTTAGTTCCTTCAAACGTTTTGCACCCTTGTATGTGTATATACGTGTGAGAATAGTACAGTATTATACTTTTCAGATAGCATGCGTTTAATAATATACATCTACTTGGCCTTACAGATCGCGTAAGCTTTGGTGTTCCGCCAATTCACGAATGGATGTGGGGAAAGAACGAAAGAAAAGAAAAGCTCAGTAGATAGATCACACGAATGTTTGCTTGGATCTTGTAAACAGAATGAACATTCTAAGCGATTCAGTAATTAAACGGACAAGGTAAAGAGGTGCCAGTTATCAGAATGGGACTGGTGTTTTCCATGGCTGCACGAGATAGTTTGAAGTGCCAAGTTCACGACACGCTCATTAGAAGCCCAGAAGAGAGAACGTCACAAAGGGAAACCACTACTTCCGTAGGAAAAGAAAACCATTTTGTACTTTTCTTTGTGGAACTTTATGCAGATAACTAAGACTCAGAGCTGTGAGGCTACTTTTGTCACCTTCGGAGGTTCACACGTGGGTTTAGAAATGTTATAGAAGCTAGAAAAAAGTAAGTGATTTAGCACGTGGGTATATAATTTTTCATACATCTACGTTGTGCCCAAAGATGTCATAAATCTGTTTGGTGCATTTCATGTTTTTTTCCCTCCCGTTTGAAACGGCCTGTGTGCGTGACCTTTCTTGCTCTGATTCAATGCTGATTTTTTAAAATTGAAAGTTCTTACATTATCCACATGTTTTGAAATCAGCGTCTTATTAAATGGTATTTAATAGTAGTAATGCAGATACATGAAAATGTAACTTTCTCGCGAAAACATGTATCATGAGTTCATAAGTTCTTTAAATATGTATATTCAGGAAACTAAAAAAAAAAAAAAAAAAAAAAAAAAAAAAATCGTTGCGTTGATTTTTCGTCATTTATACTCCTGTGTAGACGAGGTCAAGGCTACCAAAACACGATGTTGTGTATTTAAAGGCGCTCAACTGCTTGGGCATCAGTGCCGATATAAAAGAAGAACCGATAATGGCAAGCGCTGGAGATAAAGAAAATAAAATCATAGAAAACGTCACAAATGTAAATCGATATTTCCAAATAGTGATAGGAAAAGTAAGGGACAGTGAATTTACCAACAGTGCAAAATGTAAAAATACTGTTGACTGCTTGGTTATTTGTCCGCTAGAATCTCTGTTAGAGGACTGCCGATGATCGCTGAGAATGTATGACAGACCGAGAAAGCATTGCTACAAAGCGGATATACAGGAGCAAGGTCTTACGTAAAAAGGTAACTCTCCGTTTGTAGTTTTTAAAATAAAATGAAAGGAAATGAGGAAAGGAACAAAAAAGTTCTTGGCGGAATCTTTAACTGAGGTTTATTTATATTGTAGAGCTTGCCTTAAAAATCCAGGAATGCTGTATTTTTTAAGTGGGTATGATTCCACGCATATTTTAAAAGGGAAGTAACACACGTTTTTCCTGAACTTTGATTGCACTTTTTTTACATGCAGATAGTAAACATATCTATCCATACCTGCCTCTGTAACTTTACATAGTTGTTAAACGCTTGAGATCTGAGTTTCGAACAAGAACATAGAACTTTGAGGCATAAGCACCGAGTCAGATATTTAACTCGTCAGAGAGCTAGGTTGGAAACTGCCGAGGAGTTTGTTAAAGTCGAAGTTGGCAGCCAGCTTGTAGTTTGTTTCAAGCCAGTTCTGAACTTTGCGCTGAACCTGGAATTGATAACAGCGTTGTATGCACGTAGTAAGAGTACACTTGCTCATAGGAACTAAAAGCACTGAATTCGACTGGTTGATTTGTTCATTGCTATACATTGTGCACCACTGTCCGCGAGTTCATTTCCTGTCATCGCTTAGATACGAATCGTTCTGGAAAGTAATACATAAATGTTCACTATATACCTGACGCACAAGATTTTTATTTAATTATCCACTGCATCAATGTTCGCTGTAGAGATAAGTTAATTGTTTTAGAGCCACGTTTTATTGGCACTTTTTTCAAGATTTTGAGCTGTTGCGTATCCCATTTACCTCGACCGCTTTTATCTAGTTCCGTTGATTGCTATTTTTATATAGTATTACGTCGTAAAAGAAAATGTAATTGTTGGAAGCAATGTGCGGACAATAACTATCAGCTTCGATCTTGCGAAGTTCTGCAGCAATATTAGCTGTTATGTCTTTAGCTCTTCTGTGACCATGGGAGTGATGTTTTGATGATGAGTAATGAAAGGTACCGGAAGTTTTTGGAATTCTGGATCGGCCCTGCATTTCGGACACACGTTGAAACTCGGGGAACCCCACCAGACGAAAACAGAGGCAACCCGGAACAGTCATGCTAATCTCCAATGTAATGGCAAGAAGCATGTGACAATATTATTTTTTGTATCTCCATGAGGCGCTAATTTAGTTTTCGTGTACACCAATTACGTAAGAGGCACTTAAAAGGGGGAAGAAAGAGAAATGTCTGTGAAATATGACTCAGCAATAGACTCTTACCTACTTTACGAATATCACTTGCTTGCACTGCTTGCGTTGGAAAGCTTGAGCTTGTCTTCTAGATATACTGCTTATACACTATTCCAGAAACCTTGCGTTTTTCATCTTTCAACCACTGAGAATCTAGAGATGTGTTATTGGGCACACCCATGAATCTGGATACAAACCAGTCACATTGCGGTCATTTTTAGCTCAGATTGGAGGACGATGAAAATAATACACATGAAGTCTACGTATTGGTATAGTTTAATTTATTCGAAATTGGATGATAGTCAAAATATGCGCTGCCTGCAAAGAAATATGACTTCATTTGTTTAGATACGCATGTTGCACACATACAGAAATAAACTCTGTGGAATATGTGAAAATGTTACGTTCGTAAATATTTTAAGTGTAGATTTTGAGTTAAATGAATGTTACTTTAGATATTAGAAGTATACCCTTTTAAAATGAAATTTCAGTGTCAAATTCATTTCCGAAGTGCTCTGTGTCTGCTTAGCCAACGAAGAATCGTGCAGTGTTCTTTTTTCCGCTTCTTTAGTCATTCGTCATTTCACTGTCATAATGTGTTCAGAGTGCGACAGAAAACATTTAATGCAGCAGCGCATAGCCCCAACTAAGGCCATGTGCCAACTGTTAGTCCTCAAGACATCCTTGCGAACATTCCTTACATTCATTTTAATTGTTTGTTAATTGTTAGTGCTTTTAAAAATTACTTGACACAGCCGCGTTGGAAATTCGTAATTAATGTTTAGTAACTCAAGCCGCGACATTTATGCCCAGTTCTTAGAAGTGGTGGTGGCGTTGCCTGTAGGGTTTGCTTCAACCACTCGCGCTCGTTGATTTTGCATTCAACGTTCATCAACCGGAAAAACGTCTACCTAACGACTTCGTGCATACCGTAAACTCAAAGGTCCAGTGCACTTTGCCCATTGCAAGGAGCAAAGTTGCTTGTAATCTAAAGTGAAGCATACTTGTTTGTATTCGTTTTTGGGTTCATTTTCTGTAATAAAATTGTTAATATGTGCGTTACAAATGATTTAATAGTGGCGGTGTATTTGTTTAGGTAAGTAGGTCCGGATTTAGTAATTAACCCTGGCTTCGCTGTCAGCCAATGAGCGAGAGAATTTATTGCTAATGGTATCCTCTAGAAAGCATGTATGCTTTTGAACGCTTGCACATTTAGTTTATCACTAGTTAAAAGACTTATCTTGCTCAGATTGAAGTGGTATGAAACTTGGTTTGAGATGTTCTAAACCTATATTGAATTTCCATTTGAAATTCGAAGTTTGTAAATTTAGATTACAATGTATTAAAGACATTGGACACTTATAAGCTAATTATGTCAATGCAATTTTATTGGGGTAAAAACCGGGTTAAAATGTTAGGACATTGGATTATGTGTACAACAAGCTTAGTAATTTGGAGGACACGAGCTCGATTTTCGTGAGGGTGACTTGACTTTAATTCACATGACATTTTTGTTTTGCTTATGCGATAAACGTTTATCCTTGATGTTTATAACCTTATTTCGCTCGACTTCGTTGTGATTACGAAGATCCAGGCAACTCTACAGGTAACCTCAGCAACGAAAGACAGTCATTTTATTACATTGTACTCATTAATTTAACATAGAAATCGCATGTTGCTTTATCTATTCACAGTTAAATGTCTTTGTGGAAGGGACTGTTACGTTTCATTCCGTTCTCAGTGCAAGGAAATTGGTGGTGTAACAAATTTGTTCTTTAACTGTGCGTGGCGTTGGCCGGTGACACTCCACTGTGAGTGCAAAGGCACTGCTTTCAATATTACCTTGAACAATTTTACGCCCCATGTATTAATAAATTTAGAAAGGTAATAAGCCTATTCGTGGAAACCGAAGCTCGATTTAGTAATAATTATTTTGTTGCCATATCGTTGATTTATTTGATACAATTCAAGTTAGCTCTCTCCACCCTCTCCCGAAAGAGCGCGTCCTACATTTTGAAAACCTTTGGCCAAAGGGAAGAATTTCATTGGAGAAAGGTTATTTAGTGACCCGACTTCTAAGTTCTAACTGCGGAAAAGCTTGCCGCATGTTAGCGCAATGAGAGCAGCAAAAATGTGAGTCAGTTTTTAGCGTAGGTGTTGAAATTGAGAAATTGGGCTTTTATTTATGAACGCCATTAATGTACGCTCTTTAACTGCTGTGGTTCTCAGCATCTCATTTCATATTGGGCGTGAAAATCCGCTTTATGTTGCTCTCAGGTCCCTCATGAGACCACCGGCTTTACTTTTCTTCCAAAGGAAGCATGCTAAGAATTTTTACCATCCAAACAAATCCATCCTCTTTCTCCGAGTTTAAACCCGTGATCTCGGGAACCAGAAGCGGAGGATGATAGCGTGGGTGTAAGCAACTCATTACTGGTGTGTGGGCGTTCAGCGTACACACTTTATACAATCGCTTTAAACTGCTTTACTGAAAATTCGCTAAGTAGCGAACATGTCACATGAACAAGATTTGAACCAGAGAAGTTACAATTGTGGTTCGAAAACCTGTATTTTAATAGATCTTGTATAATACTCAAACATCTGTTTTCGGTTCAAGTTACTTCATGCAAGGCGATGTTGAAGATCAACCGTTGTTTGCAATGAACGAATTTGAAGTGCGCGCAAAATGAAGCCAATGAAATGTTGCCAACTCGATGCTGCTGCTGCATTTTGTACTGACCAGAGTGGAATGGTGAAAGCTCAACGTGAACTTGTCATGATGGGACCGTGACTCCTTTTATTTCTCGTTCAGAGAACAAGTTGAAGCATAATTTATGGGCGCTTTGACTGCTATAGCCAGTTCTTAAAGAGAAAAAACTAAAGAACGCTTTGCAAGATACGTAGTTCTATAGATCTATAGAACGACGATAATATTCTATCATGAAAAGGGAAAAATATGTCGAAAAGTAGCGGATTTGTTGAATATAAAGAAAAGTACTGTTAACGACATTATCTGCCGATATAAATATCAAAATAGGATTGAAAGTTTGCCACAGACAGGTCGTCCGAAGGTCCTTAATAGGAGAGAAGAGAGGGCAGTAATAATACTCCACGTCTTACTGCAAATGTTATTGCTGCTGAGGCTGCGAGTGCGTTTGGAAAGAGGATCAGCGCAAGTACAATCCGGAGGGTGATTACAGAGAACATTATCATGGACGAATTGCAAGAAAAAAGCCCTATGTCAACAAAATTAATTACAAGCGGCAAATATTTGCTAAGGAGCACCTCAGCAATGAAATGGACTGGTGGAAAACAGTAATTTTCTACGACGAGTCAAAATACATTTCTGGTTTATGTATATAAAAGCTCGAGGGTATCTACCAGGGCAATCCACACAGTGAAGACTGACCCCGCTCTAATGACCAGGAAGTTACCGAGCTGTCCCAAAAGGGCGCCCGGCGCCTCCTTGGGGCTTTCTATAGGGCAAGACCTAGATACTAACAAGGCCGCCCCCCCCCCCCCCAATCTGGTCCAGTGGACTCAAGACGGGATGGAAGTGGATACACCACTTACGCGCGCCAACTCCAAAATGGGAAGGCTACCGATATGACCGCGGTGGGGCCGCCTGGTGATCTAGCATACCTTCTACTAGCTATGCTGGCTAGTACGCGGGAATATTATGGCTTCCCTCAACCCCGCACGGAGACGTACCCGATCTCCCACGGGTATCAGGAACCCTGCCCCCTCGAGTCCAAGCCAATCCGAACAACTCCCAATCAGGGAGGGGCTCGAATGTTCGGCCCCAGGTTCCTCTAGTAACGTCAAAGCTACCACGAGTGCTAGGGGTCAGCAGCGCCCGCACTACGGCAGCTGAAGGGGACGGATCCCCTCTCCTACGGAGATTTCTGAGCGAATTATAGTTTGGAGACAGCCCAATAAAGAATTTGAGGAAAGAAATGTAAAACATGGAGGGGGTAACGTTATGGTTTGGGGCTGTATGTCGGTTGAAGGAGTAGGTGAACTGCTTTTTATAGATGGACAGATGGATCACCGCCAGTATCTTCAGATTTTAAAATATAATTTGAATAAGTGCAGAAAATATGGGAATAAGAGAGAAAATAAATTCTATCAGGATAATGATCCAAGACATACGGTCTATAATGTACGGCTATGGTTGTACAACTGTCCTAAATTTGTGAATTCTCCCCCACAGAGTCCCGACATTAACTCGATTGAGAATCTATGGGATATAGTCCAGAAGAACATACAAAAATTCCCCACAAATTCTAACGCTGATGTGTGGAGGCGACTGCAAGAGGAATGGGACAAATTGCCCCGTTCTACCACTAGCAAACTGGCGGAGAGCATACCGAGAAGGCTGACTGAAGTGCTACAGTGGAAGGGAAGAATCACCAACTATTAATATTCCTGCATGGCCTCCTTCTCTCTGTTTTGTACTTATACTTTTTGTCCGAATACTTTTGAATAGGAAATTATTTATTATTGTAATTACATTCACAAATGTTATATTTTGTGCATCATGAAATTAAATGAAACTTTGTTTTTGTGACGTGTATTTGTAACTGTACAACCTGCAGTTAGCAGAATGGAATAAAATAGGTTTGTTGTTAATCTTTTGATGCGAAATATAAAACAGCTATTCCTGCCCAAAAATTGACAGTCACTGTACGTATATAACCTCTTTTGTTATGTGTACCGTCGTTTTCGTTTCGAGATCGCATCTCTTGCATTGATTACTGTTTTTCCTTGTGAATGACAATAAACGTTTTATATCGTAATGTTAATACTCAAATTTTTATGTGAATGGCCTCAAACATTTCGACCATGTTTTGGAAAGTAAAGTAAAGAAATGCGGTATTTTATGGCGGCTCTTTCTTGGGAGAAGCTAATCCTCCAATCCTTTGCTATAAATCCTTTTTAATGCTGTTGTTAAATTCATTTTTATCAGATTTGACAGATGAACCGAACAATTCTTTCCACATTCTACCGTTTCTGTTTTCAAGGAGAGGAGGGTGTTGGGCGCAGTTACGCCGGCTAACGATCTACACGTAATGGCTTTTCTGTGTGAAACTGCAACGCATGGGTTTCAGATAGTTGTGAAGAGTTTTGGCGAACCCTGGTTTGGTCATCTGTATATTCAGGTTTAGTTTGCAGTTAAGAATGTTAGAAGAGTAATAGGAAAAAATAGAATGGAACGACTTTTTAAAATTTGCTGCTCCTGAAAAGTTTTGTACCATCCTATCCGCTCCTTCAGGATGCTCATCTTAAGTTGCTTAGGATAAATGTGGATGGTGCCGTGCATCTTAGAATTAGGAAAAGTCTTTAAAAAGGAAGGTACACGAGGAAAATAAACCAAACAGTATTGAGACTTTGTGGGTTAGTAAAATTAGAAGTCTAGTTTGCAGAAATTCAAAATGCTCTTTATTTCCGTAGAAAGACACTTGTACAACTCTGATATCAGCAGAATGACGTAACACACACGTATGAAACCTTCAAATCCATCTGCACACGTCCACACTGCACCATTAACAGCTCTCGACTCACTCTCACGGACCGACTGCATTTATACACGAGCAGCTGTTTCTCGAAGGTTGGCGAAGCCACACGATAGCTACCGAACTAGCACGATCTTTCGTGATGTAGCGAGAACACCATGGAACTGTCGGTCACTTTCATTCCCCGCTTCTGTCTCGGCGTTCGCTTACGAGCTGCAAAACAATGCCTCGTGACAGTATAAAGTGTCTAGCCAATAAGTTTACTATCCAATGATAACCATGCGGCGAGAACGTGGGCACAGACAGCTAAAGATCCATTGTTCGAATCCCAGCTGTGGTACTGAATTTTAGAAGCTGATTCAAGTTGTCATTTGACTGCTTACGCTGATTTTGTGAAAGAAGGATTATCAAATACAAATTAATCAGAATAGAGATTATCTGTAATGCGTGAAAACTGAAAGCACTATAATACTGAAAATCGCTTTTGAGGCATACCTCTAATATTTGAGTTGCTGTTTAAGTTATCACGTTCTTGAATTTCAAGTACAATCCGACCTAACCTACTTGCTGTCTACACACGCCTAGTATGAGAGAATAATTATCAAGTAATGTTTTTAAGCAAAATAGGATTCTCTATAAGCATGTAATATTTCTTAACATTTATCAACAATTTCTTTAAAAAATCATCTTGCTAGCACCAGAATAGTACTAAGGTATTGTTTTTATGGTGAAATATTTTTATTTGATTATTTTTTAATATTTTCTGAAAAAGCTGGTCCTTTTTAATAGGAAACGCTGTTCAAAGTAACAATGGAAATATTAAAAACGCATGTGTAGGCATCTGCAAAAAAATCACATAGCTTGTTATTGGTGTTAGGTATGTACCGCATCAGCTTATCCATTTCAGGAGTTGGAAGTGTGAGTACCTTTTTACGTAACCATGCATGATCTCATTTGAATGAAGCGTTATTATGATATAGTTGCTAATAATTCAAGCGTGACCGGTGCTGGAGAAAGTGGTTGCTTATCTGCTTGTCTATAAGAGGTAAAATTCGATCTCTGTTTAGGAGTAGTGTTTTCTGACCTTTCAGAATATGTCCTTACCGTAGTTCATGTTCACCCATACTTCACCCACTCCGTCAATATGCTTAAAGTACTTGAATAAGATTAAGTACATAAAGCAAATCCTCTATAGAATAATTCTTAGTCAGCGACAAGTTCTTCGGGAAGTTGTGTAGAGAAATAATTTTCACAGATAAGCGTAGGAAATTTTTAAGAAACGTTGAAAAATGATATTCTCTACTGCCATAGACTGCTTATGTTTCCATATTCAAATCGAGGAATGATGGCATAGTCTGTTTTTATTTTTCGTTTTTTATCTATTCATGTCTACAAATTTCAATGCCGTTTCCATGAATGTAACAGAGATTATTTTTTGCATTTTATTGCAAATATGACGGACTTTAAATGTCTTCGAATTCAGAGGTAAATGTGAAGGAATCATTCGTACTTCAAAATACAATCCTTGAAGGGAATAGTCCTATATCGGGTTCATGTGTATCACACTTTGCTTTAGCAAACATTTTTTGTGAAGGAATATTTTTGCTAATTTTTACAAAACCGTTATATTTGAGTTTTGGAATCTGGTAAAACGAACTTATTCGTAACTATCTTATGATTTTCCAAAACTTTCGTTGGACCACCCAATATCCATTTTCACTCTCTAACATAAATGAACATACTTGGGTCTATCTACAGAAAACGATGGAGGCAGGCATATGCTATGGGATCCAACGAACGTTTCAAGATTATGGTTCTCATAAGGTAGCCCTAAAATCTGTCCAGTTTCAACCATTGATAAGTATACACAATTATAACATGGGAGTTGACCAAAAGCACCGTATACTTGCTTCAAATTATGCATTACTCTGATAATTAAAAAAAAAAAAAACTGTTTTCAATCCTAATTGTCAAAACTATACTGCTTGGTCATTCAGAGTACCTCAGAATGCTGATCAACCATTTGCAACTTCTTTTGTAAATTGGTACCTTTATCAACTTGGGAACGTGCGCTTGAGATTCCAGGGAAAATTATAAACTATGTACTATTTTCGAGATCTAATTTTCACTTCAGATGTACCCCAACAATGCCGGATGAGAAACTTTGTACTAGGTTATTCGATGTTTTTATTCTTAGTTCACGTTTTTAAATTTGAGCCTATGTGTTTTCAAAATCATTTCTTTCCAATTAAGACACATTAACGGAATAGCAGCGTAAACCCTTTAAAGCAGATGCTCCATGATTGGTATCAGGAAAACAAATTTTTGACAACCTTTCGAAAAGCTAAGGGCATGAAAGATTCCCAATTTGAAGGGGCATTACCAATGAGATTCCGCTGGCTCAGAGAAAGTCAATAAAGGAAACTCATTGGTATAAATGAAATTCATGGGGAAGGCCAAATGTTTGTGAACATTTTTCTCTGACTAGTGACTAACAGTGGTTTTCTTTTCTTTGCAGGTATATAGCCGATGACAGTTCTGTGGGAGCCATACAGCACCGCCATTTATTGCCATGGTAATTTGTAGCATTATAGCAGTGTTGAGCTAGAAGCCGTTATTGCATGTTTATGTAATTGCTATGGCGTCTACATTTATTACGATTACGCTGTAATGACCTAATGAAGCTTCTGTCATAATTAGCAGTCCAGATGCATGAGTGTGACGGTTTCAATTAGGATAATCAACAGCCTTTGCATTTCCCAACGTTCTCTACATTCTATATCACGTATTAACTAAGTCTGGAGTGGAATACCACTGTGTGGCCATCGGCAGACTTTGTGCTGGTAACATTGTGATCCGTACTCGAAGTTACTTTGATTATTGGTTTTAAGAGCTAATGAGCCTCTGTTATTAAACGGAAAGATCGGTCTTTCCGAAACCAATAAACAAAGTTGATTAAAGTTTGACAAAATTGTAAAACATATTGGCCAAATCAGTAAAAGTAATGAGTTTACAGTGGTTAAGACGAAGAGGGGAAACTGGGGAGGGGAGAAGTTACGGCAAACATACGCCTTAAGTTTGGCAAAGGAAATACTTAAAACGTACGAGGGGCACTATTTATATTTTGAGCCTAATAATTAAAAAAAAGTAATTTCTGATTGAAAACTGCTGTATTTTTTTTTTCTTTTTCAAAATATATCTACTCCTTTATGATGAATACACTTTACCATCCGTTTGAACCATTTGTCAAAGCATTTATTCCAGTTTTCTTAAGACACCTCCAAAACATGATCTTTGTAGGCATCAACGGCAACTTCTGCCGACAAAAATCGTTGTCCACGCAATTTATTCTTGATAGGGCACAAAAAGAAGTCATTGGGTGCCAAATTAAGACTGCATGGCGGATGACCCATCATTTCGAGTTTAGAGCCTTCAAATACTCTATTGTTAGACGAGATGTGTGCACGCTCGCATTGTCTTGATGTACGATCCAACGTTCTGTGTTGGCTTTCCTTCACTGAAGATTTCCGGCAAACAAATGGCCGTGTACCATTCGGCATTGACCGTTTTACGTTCCTCTCAAGACACTGTTGCCACATGGCCAGTTTTGCTGAAAAAGCAAGCGACCTTTTGCTTCGAAGTGCTTCGAGTGCGAACAACTTTTGTTGGATTTCTGCGTCTTGAAACATCCATACAGTCGACTTCTGTTTACGTTCCGGCTAATAAGCATGTATCCCTGATTCGTCATCCGTTACAATCTTATATACGTCTTTTGAGGCACCGCCATTGTATTTCTTGAGCATTTTTGTATACCAATCGTCACGAGCATCTTTTTGAGATTGCGTCAAATTATGTGGGATCCAACTAGAGCAAACCGTTTTCGCGACTAAATAATCATGCAATATTTTGTGTATGCTGGTTGACATAATGCA
Organism: Mantis religiosa; assembly: GCA_030765055.1. NCBI lineage: Eukaryota > Metazoa > Arthropoda > Insecta > Mantodea > Mantidae > Mantis > Mantis religiosa. The sequence goes on along the minus strand of CM060952.1, from coordinate 142,248,240 downwards.
TAGGGTTGCCTTAATCTCACAATGTGGTGCTTGACGATCTTGCATTATTAAGTTTTGCACAGCATCAATGTTTTCTGGAACAACTTTTTTTTGACGTCCTTCACAAAGTTCATTAAGCGAATGGCGGCCCCGATTAAATTCGTTATATCAGCGTTTCACAGTGGCAATGGATGGAGCTTCGTCGCAGAATGTGAAAGTTAGTGCACTGTTGGCTTGATAATCCACGTCGAAGATCGTAATAAATCATTGCACGAACATTTTCACGAGTTAATTCATGTTTTTGAAACACTATTTTCAAGTTAATGTAAACAAAACAAATGACGCTCTGATGACAAAACTTTACATTGGAAATGTCAGATGGCACCTACAACATTTAGGGTTGCCAAGGCTCAAAATATAAGTAGTGCCCCTCGCATGCGGAAGTGAGAAAAAAAGCTCTCCTTAGTAGAAACATATGCCTACAAAACTCTTGAAGATGTCTCCAGAAGTCTGTGATTGAGCCTATTTTGGATCTATTTCATGTTAATTGAAATAGAGTAATATAGAAATGGTTTTATTACATATTTCTTCCACACACAGTGGGAATAGGGGAATATGGTAGGCTTAAACCATAGTCATATCTTACCCAATCTGGTCGCTAAATGGTCATAAATTGAATTAAAGTGAGTTTTATTTTCTCTATTACGTACCTGCTGTAAGTAGAGAAAGTACTATATTCCATCCAAAACTTCGATACCAATATTTTAGCTTAAATGCTTGTTCCGAGACTTCCTGAATTAAAAGAAAAAGAAGGCACATTTTTAGGAAAATGACCCCTGCCCCACTCTCTCGTGTGATGTGCACGCGTGTGTCTCTCTCCGAGAACAGTGTTCTCTCTAAAATGAACATACGGTTCAGTAGCAAACCCAAAAATGGTTCCAATGATTTTTATTGAATTTTTTGATGGAATGCATTGCATAGTATAAGTACGTAGTATATAAAATAGTTGTAAAAATGCAAATAATTGAGCAGTGGTTAGCATTTTTTTTTTTTTTTTTTTTTTTTTTTTTTTTTGCTGTTTACCAGTACTTGAACTGTGATTAGCACAATTTAAGGACCCATTCTAGGAAACATGTGTTATAGCATACGTAATTTAAAGTTGAACTGAATTGAATTTCAATAAATCATGTGCGCAAAATAGCGTAATTGGCCCACATGATCAGAATTGTTTGAGGTTAAATCAAGACTGTAAGAAAATGTCCTGTGTTGTGATAGACAAGAACACATATTATGGGGGTTAAAGGCTGGAGAAGAAAAGCAGAGGACCGAGTAGAATGGAAGAGGGTGGTTAGGGAGGCCAAGGGTAGACATGGCCTGTAGCGCCAACTATCATATATAATTTGTATAATATATAAGCAAGTGTTGAAGCTGCTTCATTTTATAGTGTTGACTGTAAATGGGAAAGCAGTTACATTTACTATTTCTACGCCATTGTCTTAAAAGTAGAAGTAAATAGGTTACTCTTTTGAGCTTCAGAAGCGGCTGCTTCTATCGGAGCAATGTTACATTTATCTCGAGAATAAACCCCCATGATATTTCAAGATAGCACCGTTCATTAGCATTAAAAGATAGTCTGCTTATCAAATAATATTGTTATTTTCTTAAGATTTTGATAATGCCAAATATCCTTTATTTCGTTGAATGTGTTTAAAGGCGTGGTGCAACCCTGAGAAAAGCCAGATCCGACCGCATGACTATGCGTTCTCTACCTCCGACACAATCATAGGGAGTCTTTGGATGGCAAGTCGATGGCACATCGAGCAGCCTCGCCGCGTATGTATGGTCTTCATGACCAGAAACAGCTACACCTTGAAGCTACATATGGTGTTCCATTCTAAACTTTCTTAAATGAGCAAAATCCCATTCTGGTCTAATCAGTAGATACGTAGTAGCCGTAAAAGACGTTTCGAATTACTTTTGTTGCTGGAGGGATCCATTCGTGCGAAAATACAAAACCTCAACTTAAAATGAAATGTTAGGGGTGTTTAGGGTTGTTAGCTTCCGCCTCCTTTGAAAATAAAGCAGTCGTGTACATAATACTGAATATTCTTTAACTGATCGGTGGAAAGAGCAGCCTCTAACACATGTTCGTGGCATAACGACCAAAATCAAGATACATTAAGTACTTGACTCCATGAATGGCAGCGCTATCACAAGTTTCGAGTGGTAGGAAAGCAGTGCTTACAGAAATTCCTCCGCCTGCCTGGTGTGACTCTGATGTCGTTTGAGAAAGTTTAGTTCCCAATGCTGTAATTCAAAATTAAGTGTACAGGTACTTCTTAGCATCTATCTGTTACTATATTCATTACGAGGCATTATATTGAACATATTTTTTAATACCGCGCTTCTAAAAGATTAAACGTGTTTATAATTGACAGCTGCTTTAAAATGCTTTGGGAGTGCATTGCCGTGTAGTTCGATTTGCTCTAATAGCTTAATTATAATTTAAAGCGTTTTGCGTTTGCCCAAAAATGAACGACTAGAAAACATTTCGGGGCTACTTTTTTATTATTTTGAATTGCAACTAACGCCTAAAAATGCATTTGACGAAGAGGGCTCCAAATAAGCAAAAAAATTTACATTTGATACATCAGACTCAAAAGATAACGGTTTTCTTGGTGATGAATTTCGCGAAGGACGCACTAAAACTGCTGTTACTTAAAATATTGCCGCTGTTTGAGCAAGCTTGAAGATCGCCGGACATTTTATGAATTTATTCGACGGTATTGACCACTGTGAGAGGCGAATCGAAACCATTTTACAAGTTGGATCTCAGAATTTCTTTCTCTTTCTTTAATTTAACCTCCTGCAATATGCCATCGGATGATGAATGAAATGAGTTAATGAACGCAAATGAGCTAAGATCTATAAGCTTAGTTACCCGACAAACATATTTTAGGATAAGGGAAAACACTTAAGAAAGCCTTGTCCAGATAGCACGCTCTGACCCAGATTGTAAGTCTGGACCTCTTGGATGTGAAGCAGACACGCTACCTACATTATAGAGGCGAACGAGAGAACTATTGTCGATCTATCCACAAAACCTGACTCCTGATCGAAAACAACACATTGATGTAGAAAAAACCGAAAGTTCAACGAATTCGCAGTACTTGGAAAGTTATGATTGTTGGGAGTACAGTACAATAATTCTTGCTTATGTTACGATAGAATGAACTCGCAAATTAATATTAATTTAAACTCGTGAAGAACTAAATTATTGGCAGTGATATCTTCAATGTAGAAAGTATCGGATGTTCTTAACAAATGCGACAAGAAGTTTTGTGTCCAGAGTTTCTATGAAGAATACTTTCCACTTTCTTAGGATGCCCTTTTTCCAACTTCTCCCCCTATACTCTTCAAAGATGTAGTTTTAACTATAGATAGAGAAATTTCCAGACTTGCACTTCTGTCCTTTACACGTGTGATTCCTAATATTGCGCATCTGAAATTTGCCTTAATAAAGGCTGACTTCAATTTCACTGTTTGAAAATAGTGTTTTAGCCGTAACAGTTGTGCTAGCATGTCAGGATTCAGTGTGTCGTTAACATGTTTCACCATCCGGAAATGATCGCAATAATAAACTGCTAAATCTACCCAGGTGCCCCATCGGATAATGACAGGCTCTGGTGGGAATTCGATAGGGAAATTTGGGGGGTGAGAGGGGGGAAAATTCATGTAAACATGTTAAATACAGAATAGCATAACCTTCCTGTGGGAGAGTAACGCCTGTAACCTTCTGCTTACAAGCTAAAAAAGTAACACTGTATATCAGGGTGTTTCTAGGGTAGCCCAAAACAAAATGTATTAAGACATGGTAAAGCTACAGAAATTATTATTATTATTATTATTATTATTATTATTATTATTATTATTATTATTATTATTATTATTATTATTATTTTCAAATGTATTTTCTATTGTTACACACGTCGCACTTTGAATCAATGCAATGTTTGCATACCTTTTGCGTTTCGACAACTGCATGTTCACTGCATATAAAAGAATAGCACTTGCCACTTTTTGTTTTTTCAGGAATTTACAACGTGCAACACTGGTAGTCTGTTGTGGAGGGATTTGCTGTGTCGCCGGGCTTGCATCTTCACCAAACAATAATTACTTCATAGCTGTTCTCGTGTTTGCTGGCATTCCATTCGACTTCTGCATTCTTTTCGTCACGCAAGGCTTTATAAGTTCTTGTTCTATATATTTGGGAGGGGGGGGGGGCATATGCAAGTGCCTTCCAGTCAGGGTTTGTATTCCAAATAACGTAGGCATTTGTGGCTCTGTATTAGTTATGTTCAGTACAGTTCTGTTCTATTTGTTGAGCAGTGTTCCCGTGTCTCTCTACAATTGACTCCAAGGTTACAGTGGTGTTGCTGCACTCATTGTGCATTTATACACGTGTGTTTTCTTGTCACACGGAAACTCAAGTGGAGTACCAAAGGACCTCAATAAACATTTCACTTATTTACTATATAGATAAATTTATTTAAAATTCAACAGTGGTAGCATTTAGTGGGGGCAATTTAAAAATGTCATATAGTCTGACCATTATAAACTATTTCAAACAGCTAGAAATAATAAGATAGTCATGCTGGGGTCCACAGTTCCCCGCTTGTTATGCAGAAGGTTAAGCGAATTGTAGCTTGGGTATACATGTTCAAAGGTTTAAATCTTTGGGTGAAGTGAATAAATATAGGCATTTGCTTTTACTTCTTCTTTTTTTTTTTTTTTTTTTTTTTTTTTTTTTTTTTTTTTTTTTTTTTTTTACAAATACTTGCCTCGAAGTAAATAAAGCAAGTAAATGCTTGCATTGTGTCGTTATAACATTTGCTAAAATTCAAGTACCCTCGTTGTCCTAAAAAGGAAAAGAAAACATCCAAAGGATCTAAAACTAAGGAGTGATAACGTCGAATAAGCAGAACAATTTCACTGGTCCGTTGATTACCAGTTTCTGCATCACTCGTTCCGTCAGTTGAGAGAAGATCTTTCCATGCACTTTCCCCCAATCTTGCTAATGATGTAACATTGTGACAGAAAGCTTCGTTGCAGTAATTTTACTGCCCTATCGCGACCCACAGTTTGATGAACAGTCCATTTTCTTTCGGCTTGTTACCTTTGTTTCGCACATCTTGCAAAATAACGCGTCACCTCTCGTAGAGTAAACATCGTCTTGAAATTCAAATGCATGGCTGAATCGAACTACGAGAACTGAACTGACTAAACTTTCCTTTCAGGAAATTTGTAAATAATTAAATCTATGTCTTGAAAACAACGATCAAAGGTTTGCTTTTCAATTTGCACATTGTCGAACGGCCTTTGTTTTTCCAGGAACATTGAATTAATTGTTTGTGCGACAGTGTATAAGAAACCGACTCCCAACATGTAAATTGAGGATCCGCTGATTAAGTATTCATTTATTTCGTTAAATTAAGAATAAATGATTATTTTTTAAACCAATTTTTTGGGAAAAGGGGGGGGGGGAGGATATAAAGAGATATGAAGTTAAGCGCAGAAAGAGACCAACAGTTACGTAAACATTGAAAACAGAAAATAACAAATGTCCAACGATATATCTATGCATATTAAGAGCAATGCATACTGTATAAGGAAAACAATTTGAGGTGTCATCCGGGCCCTGCGCAGGAAGAGTAATTACTTTGATTTCATCGAATGCAAAATGTATTTATGTTGAAGGGAAATGCTTTTGGAAAACAATAGTCATATAACTTTTTAAAACTAATCCTAGTTTGATTTTCTAAAACAACTCAATGACACCATCATGTAACCGTTACAGAATGTTTTAATGGGTCAGGTGTTTATTGTATAATATACTGGAGTAACATGTGGCAGGGGATCTCATCTGGTAAGGGCCACTGCTTTATATTTGCAATTTAGAGATCGAAGGATGTTAAGAAGTGTTCCGCTGCCTACCTCGGAGTGAAATTGAATAGGAGTAACTTGTCGCGAGCACACCAGTGACCTCTGGATACCCACTGTTCCTATGCTGAGGTTTGGTATGCCTTAAATTGCACCTTTTCCAGCTGCTCATCACCCCCCCCCCCATATTGCACATATGCGAGATTGGGGCATGGCCGTTGACAGCTGGCTACTAAAATTACAACGAACACAAAATAGAGAACTCAGGCCCACCTATTCTGTTAGCCTCTCCTTCGTTGATACTGCTTCACGATTTCTCGTCGTTTCCCTACTTGGAGGTTGAAATTAGGACGGGCAGCAAAATTCTGAGCTAGTTTACTAGCACACCAAAGAGTTCTGGTTAGGTGTCTTGGGGATTATGGTCCCACAAGACGCTCCTTTAAGCGAAATTGGGTTCCCGGCATGGCTTGGGGGCACCTGAAATAACACGGAAGAAACTTCAACTAAAACTGAACTCGGCGTGTAGTTCTACTTAGAGCTGATTGGCCCCAAAATAAAGTTATATTTTTCTGCAATCATAATCGAGCATCTGCGAAGTACTTCTAGCAGCAATGGGTCCGTGCATCGTGACACACGGGCACAAAGAAGGAAAATGCTTTATCATATACTTTCTTCCACCATCCCAAAAACAATAAAATCACCCTAGAATTTCCTGTTTCCAAATAATCCTTTCTGCGTTTAAACCCTATTAAGGGTGAGTACGCAGCAACAACAACATTCAGACCTAATCTCAGCCTGCTACTACATGGGGATGGTGGTCATCTCAGGGCTCGGTAAACTGCACCATTTGTATCGTAATTTGGGTTACTCTCCTCGTTTACAGCGAAGTGTGGCGAAGCCTAACAAGAATGTGAAAGTATGTATACATAACATTTCAGGTGTTTCACAACATAGAAACCCTATATTAAAGTATGATTTCGCTCTTAATATGTTTATGTAGACCAGTGTAGAAATAGGTTAGGGGATTTCAAAGTATCGAGTTTGCTTTTGGTATCCTCTAGATTGCAATGAAAATGGGAGTTCTTTTACATACCAGTAAATTTACTGACATTGGGCTGCTGCTTTAAGCACACTTAAAAAGTCGTAAATCTGATCCGGATTTGTACCTGCGATCTAGGAATGAGTAGGCCAGCGCCTACCAACGAAAACGTTGTCGATTTACTTTGTAATGATTACTGCAAAATAGATTAACACATTTACGAATAACAGTTAATGTCACATTCAGCAAATAATAATACCCTGCACAGTAAAATAAAAAGTGTGCGTAAGAATAATTGGGAACATAACGAGGATGATGGAAGAATTCCCTGGATGATACACCGATTTACATTTAGAAGAAATGTTGGTCTGTCAAATAACAGATGGGAATGATGGTGATGACGGAGCCGTCTTAAGTAATCCCCGGAATGCTGAAATAAGCCGACAATGCAACGTTCAACAGTCGTTTTGAAATTTCATCTCGTCCCAAATCTACAATTGATTTCGACCTGTAAATATTTTGGGCTTTCCTCCTGTTGTGAGCGATATTTATTTAATACTTGCTTACCCGGCGAACTTCGTACCGCCAATAAAATTTGTGTGAACTTATCTATATAAATAAATATGGCAAAAATGGATTAGTTATTTATTGTGCAACTGGGCTGAAGTTTAAATACAACACAGTTACAATTAAGTTAATTTAATGCTTTCTGATAAGTAATATTTTTGTCTTTTTTGTGGGGCGTAAATATATAAATATATTGGTATTTCGACGCGTGAACACGCAACGTACGATAGTCCATGAGAAACAGGGAAATCCAAGTTGATTCCGTAAACTTCCAACGACTGCCCTTGCGATTGATTTCGCAAAGGCCAAACGCACGGAAATTGAAGATGTTTAAAATAGAAGGTAAATAGTTAGAATCATCAGAATATGCGGGATCAAGACATCCTCTCTGCTTTGCGTTGATGGTTGTTGCCTCGATGACATTATCTCTTTCACAGTTAGTCTTTTTTATTTAACCAATTTTTCATTATTTCCGTTTATTTTCTTATCTATTTTCCTATTTTAAAAAATATTCACTATACACATAAACACCCATTCCCAAGGCGGGACTCGAACCCGCGACCCTCTACGCGGCAGTCTCCTTCCATTGCACAGTCGTGGTTGATTAATTTTACGTAGGGTGATCACAATTAATCCAACTTTTAATTTTAAATTGTGAGGGAGGAGTCCAGGCAATTCTAATGAATTTAAAAACTCTGTGGCATAGTTGACTGCTTCATCCTCTATTCAACTGATTTGTAGAAAAACAACTCCGCGGAAGAAACAAACACTCTAAAACGCAATTTTGACATACCAGCAGGACTATTAGCATTATTGCATCTTGCAGCTCATCAGTGGGGTCAGCACGTGGCGTAACTCGTCGCAGATTTGACTGACTTCTTGAACCTAAGTGAGGCTGTCTTCTGCTTGGAATAGTAAAAAAGTCTCCGCGAACTTCACAAGTCACAAAGGAATTCAATTAATTTTGTGTCAGTTCAGTTCACATTCACGAATTCACAAACAAAATGTAAAGAACAAGGATTCACCAATATTTGACAATTCTCTCTGGTCAAATATTTATAGTGCTATAGTGCGTTCAGACATTAATTTTGTGTCTAATCTTCGGAAGGTGCATCATCATGCTACATAAACAATTCAGTCTTGATAAACGATAACCGTTATTTAATAAAATATGGTAAGTGAAATAGCTTTGAGGCCTTTCGCAAGGAGTGGAATATCTTTGTACTTTGTAATGCTTTTGTTTGTTCCGTAAAAATTTGCGTGTGTAAATTTACATTTCGTTAATAATCCAGTCCATTATCACTTCAGCTCCCCCCCCCCCCCCCCTCACGTTTTAAACCTTTCTTGGACTTAAGAACTATTTCGAAATCAAAATTAGGCAAATCTGTTCCGCCGTTTTCGAGATTTTGTGAGAAACAAACGTTAATTCAGTTATATATGCATATAAGAGGTGCATCCGGAAAGTAAGTTCCGATAACCGATGAAGAGAACAAAAACATCACTAAGTAAGAAATATTTATCGGATCAACAGTCACCATCATTGTTGAGGCATTTATCGTAACCATTAATTGAATGCCCCAAGAAGGATTCTGCCGCCAATGTCCGCAACCACGAAGTCACTTTATTCTGCACCTCAGCGTCACTGTGAAAATATTTTCCTGCCAGAAAACGCATCATGAGACGAAAGAGATGAAAGTAACTTGGAGCGAGGTCTGGGCTGTAGGGTAAATGTTCGAAGACCTCCCATCCAAACTTACAACATTTCATGTGGCGTTGGCTGTATGGGTCTTGCAATCATGCACAAGCGTAATGTCTCTTGTCAACATTTCACGTCTCTTATTCTGGATTGCCCGCCTGAGTTTATGCAACGTCTGGCAATATCGATCAGCATTTACGGTCTCCCCTCGCGGTAAAAATTCGCACAAGAGGACACCACGTCGATCCCGGAAGACAGTACACACTATTTTTTGATAGAGATTGTCTACTTGAATTTGGTTTTTACTGATGAACCACTATGCCGCCAATGCATTGATTGTTGTTTCCTTGGAATCCAAATCCACTATCAATTCAGGCCGGAAATTAGGGTATATTTGTGTGGTTACGGCCAAGTTAATACTGTAACGCTAGCTGTAACTGGGGTAGCGATCAGGTCATCGCCAACAGGAATCCCAGGTTATTGTTAACCGAAGATCTCAATATGAAACTTCGACCCAACTCCGACTTAGCACGTAACTGAAAACGTAATAGAGGGCCTATGATGAGCAAAACTTTCTGTGAAAAATGCCATAGAATTCAGCAGAAGTATGCGATCATGTTTCTAGCTGAGAAATAAAGCAAGCCTTTCGTTTAAATGAGCATTATGCTGCTAACAGAAAAACAGGGGCCGAATTGCGCGTTAATATTAAATGCTTACTTGGTAGGAAATACTCTGAGGGACGGTAAGAACCGAACGAACTTTTACCGCCAACAAAGCAAATTATAGCCCGTGCTGTATCTAACACTAGCAAGTATGACTTTCTTGCAACATTATTATTATTATTATTATTATTATTATTATTATTATTATTATTATTATTATTATTATTATTATTATTATTATTATTATTATTATTATTATTATTATTATTATTATTATTATTATTATTATTATTATTATTATTATTATTATTATATTTGAAATGTAGAATAGCTATGTAACTGTGTAAATTCCATATTCCAGCTTCACAAACGAAACAGTACGTAAATAGCTGTAGTTTGTACAGAAATGAAATAGATCAGAGAGCATGGCTACTGCAAAACTCTACCCATATATACCTCGGCCGTTCTATCTGCGGCTCTGACATTTCTCGAGAGGGGGAAGCAGGCTGTTGCCAGTTCTTGAGCGGGAATTTCAAGCAGAGGAACAATGCGTATTTTAAATATTTCATGTATTTGCATATTTCACGAACCAGTAGCCATATTATTATAACAGCGATAATAATAGGACTTACGAACACTAAACATCGGAGTTCACGCACGAAAATTATACCAAAGAAAGTTCACCAGCGCAAGCCGCTATTAGGCCACGTGGCTCAAACAAATTTAAGCTGGCAACACGGTGTTGGGTTCGGGAGCCACGCCTACCAGCGACAACGCTGATTGGCGCTAGCAGACAGTTTTAGCTTCCTGACCACGACACCGGATGTACAGACTCCCAGTATCACCAACAGAAGCAGTTGGTGTGCGTGAAAGGTGTGAACGAAATATTTGAATAGAGTGATGTTGTACAGAATATCTTGCATGATAATGAAATTACAAGTTGTATTTCAGTGTTTTGAAGCTAATAGATTCCTATACTCTCATTATAAAGATAATTCTGACGATATGTTTTCAATTACTCATTATTATATGTTGGTACTAGTAACCTTCCCCCTCCACCTCGTGCAGCCACTAAATGTCAGAGCCGTAGATACAGCGGCCGGACAGTTACTGTGACCTTACGTGTTTAAACTGTCACTTTAGTCGGTCTTCATTGTCACTTCAACTTTCACCTGACCTCGCTTGTCATTTCACTAATGTTATCACATTCACTTAACTTTCTTCTGCGTCATAGCGGCATAACAAAATACGCTTGACAGCTTTTTGTTCTCGTCGATCCTCCCGCTGAAGTACGGAACACCAGACGTTTTGGATGTCTCTTGCTGCTACAGCACTCGTTAACTCGGTTCGCCAGACTTCCTGATTTGTGAGTGTGTTCCAATATGTAGCGTAAGAAATTTTTGTAGAGCTCCAGAATGCTTGAGAAGGCGAAACTTAGAGACGTTTTGGTTATATGGAGAATGTGCTGATCGTGTTCATCCGTAGTGAGCGTAACTCATCTGTTAATGTTCTTGACTGCCCGACGCAAACTTCCCAAGAACCTTGGTCCATTGCGAGTGCAACAAATACTTAACAATTGCAGAACTATAATCGCGTCGCATTTAGTTTATGAAGTTCAATCGCCTATAGGAGTTGGTTCTTCAGCCCTTGATATCTCTCGTGTTCGAAACGGAAATCTGGAGGAGTGAGAGGGGGGGGGGGGCGCCACGTAAATATGTTTAATACACAAGACTGGAGACGAATACTTCTGGAGTCACTATACACACGCTTTCATCCGTTTATATTTTGTCACGCATTGGTGTCGTGTTTTATGTTCTAGATTATTCACATATGAGCAACAGCAAATAGCGACAATTTTATTCTCCCTGATGCACTTCCGTAATATTTGCATACTTGGCGGTAATTAGTTATAGAACGCTTGGACTGCATTTTAAACTCTTTTTTTATTTTAAGCTACTTATTCGAAAATTGTACACTTAATACGAGTAAAAAATGACGTCAAGAAACAGATCTATAGGGCAATTGTCTCAGACAATAGAATTAAATGTTTTGATTTAGCGAAAAAGAATGCGTTTAAAATGTGCATTGTGCATTCACATGTTTTAAAGATAAGCATGATAGTCATATTTTGATGCTTTTGTAAAGTTGAAGTATTTAATTGAAGTTATTTGCAGTGAAATAATGCTTAGTTTTTATGAAGTTATGTTAAGTGCTACTGTTTACAGTATAAATTAACTTTTGTAAGCCAGTGAATGAAGTAATTTTAATGTTGTCATTTTAAATTGTGCCTTCGAGATTATATATGTAAATTTACACAGAAATCGGGGTAAAATAGGAATATGAGGAACAAATTTCAAGCGCAGTATTGCAAAACCGAGGGAGAAAAGGAAAATACAGAACGTATAAGAGGACGGATTCATTGGAATTATAAGAAAGCGCACGGATAATTTAACGTCTTTTAAAAATCGCAGACCGAGAAAAATATTTGGCCAAAATGATGGGCAAAGAGTCTATAAGAATATTTGAAAGGCTGAGTACAACAGTGGTCTAACCCTCTCCAATGTCGAGTTTGAGTATACCCTGCCATCTGTTGGCATTAACCTTGAACTACCTATTACAATCTATATATACTGAAAGAAATGTATTTTTTGCTCATTGGCTTTCTTGCTTTCAAACTATAATAACTGGCTGCTGTCAACTTTGGAGTACAATATCTCAACTTCTTTAAAACGTAGGATCGACCACTGTTGCACTCAGCCTTTCATTTATATAAAATAATAATAATCATAATAATCATAATTAAAACTTACTGTCCCTAAAATCTGAGACCCCGAGTCCCTTAACATACCCCACCCTAACAAACCCCTCACCGAATAACCAAAGTAGATCGTCCACACCACATTCTTTCCTGCTATGTTCGTGCCTGCTGAGAAAGTTGGTAAAATGTACTTGAATCTGTAGGCATGGCATATATGGAAACAAGTGTACAGATGTCATTGTAAGCATTCTACCCTACATTTCATTTTTATTGAGAACTTCATGAAGATGGAAATATGAATTCTGTGAGGGAAATTCAATGTGTGTTTGCAATTTATATTTGATAGAACAGCGGTAGCGCCCGCTCGAGATTAATATTCTCAGTCTGACTTGGCCATCTAGTCTTAACTTACTGGTGTGAAAGTACAGATAAATAACGGATACAGTATTTGATGTAAATTTCATTTAGTAGCATCGCCCCATCAGAGGTGTTAGTTATAACTCAGGACATCTAGGAATAGTTAATTTGTGAGGCTTTTATTAAATTAGCCAGGGAAAGTTACTACGTTAGCCGCAAGAAACAGCTGGACATACGTATGTTCGAGTAGTATGTAATTTTCCGATTTCATTTGTCATATTTTGTTTAGTTCTTCCAAGAATTAGGTTTACTACGGAGGTGATCCGGCACCGAAACTTTTGGTTTATTGTACCTAATCCCTGGTGGGGCATCCCCGGGGAAAGGATGAGGTGAAAGGAGACTAAGGGCGGCTGACCCAAGGCTCCGAGACACCTGCCGACACTTCTACCCTGAGAGAGAATCGTGTTGAAACCACCCATATGATTTCTTTTCTTCTGTCAGTTCATGATAAAATGGGGTCAAAATGTAATTTCGGTACCTCTCTGTATTTGCAGCCTGCTCGTAGAATATTGGACCGATTATGCGTCTGGCGCTAACAGCACACTAGACTCCAACTGTCCAATCATAATGAATGCGATGTGGATTTCCGGAGGCCCAGTACTGACTGTCGTGAGTGTTTTACACGACCACTGAGGTGGAATCACACCGCATTGGAAAAGAATAGAAGCTGTGGATGAATTCAGCCGTCATTCACTGATGAAAGAAACCATTCGCAATAAGCATTCGTGATACTGGGTCACCTTGTTTTAAACCATGGACACCTGTACACCTTTAGTTTTGATATTTTAAATGCTGTATGTGCAGAAGACTCTGAAATTTCCATCTGTTGTGCTAATTATGGAATGGATTTGGTTGGACGATTTTCAAAACGTGCGCCTATTTCGTCATCCTCTAACACTGTACGTTTACGCTTCCCTTTTTTGTTTGTTTGCCACAGAACTAGAGATTTCGAAGTTCTTCATAATCTCGTGAATTGTAAATCTGTAAGTAGGCAATTCACCAGGGAACGTTGGAATATGCTCTTGCGAAAACTGTTTGGTGATTCCCATTTATAGTAACTTTTTCACGCGACTGCGTTGCTCTGGAGTCTAGAGTCAAGCGCCTATTACTGGCCGGTACAATATTGCCGAGTGGGAGCACACCGCTAGCTCCTGCTCACAACGGCAGCCGATAGTAGTGGGGGAATCCAACAAGGTCACGGGAGAGGCGAAACGCCGTGTGCTCCGTTAATTTTTAAATGAAGAATCCTGTATATAGAATTTGAATCGCAGACCTGCCAAACCCGATAAAACATCTTCGGAACTCCTTCCTTTATGGGCGCACGGTATAGTGGGCTTCAAGGCCAGTATCTTCTTTCACAGATATTGGGGATTGTACAATGAAAAATTAAGATGTTTGCCAATTTTTTGTTTTATAAACATTAAGGAAAGGTTAACATACCTACAAAGATGTGTTGCCCCCTCCCATTTCTGACATGCTTTTAAAGTATTAGATGCGCCGAAAGACACATTTCTAAAGATATAGCCTCTGTGAACGAAGATACTGCTGTAAATAGTTTTCCTAAAAGCAAGCTCTTTTCCTCTTTCTTCAATAAGCTACATCTCTCCGAGTTTAAAATTTTTCCACGGCTCGTAAAAACTAAAACGGATTGCTTATGACTATAAGCGAAAACATGTATGGAAAAGGAGACTGATATTCCACTAAATCCAGAAATGTATGCTTTGGTGGATGAGATTCCTTTTGTACTTGCGTATACTATTGCTATGGATCTAAGTTCACATTCTTGATACTACACGTAATCTCTCGTTGCTGTGAAAACAAAAAGAAATGTATACAGGCACTGAAAAAATGACAAGTATCACAGTATAGTAGATTCATTCTTGAAGATTAGCAACAAAGTTTACGTCTTCCCTCGAAAATATTCTTGATTTTTGGTATAATATGTATTTTGTTTACCAAGAAACACATTTGTGGAAATTCAGGTCTTACTTTACATTTGAATTTTATCGTATTTTCAAGCATTGAAAATTAATAATATAAATTTCCTTGGGACTTAGGTTTACTACTTCGTAGAATGAAATAGGACTCCATAACTCTTTTCCCATTAATATTCACGCCCTTTCAAAAAAAAAAAAAAAAAAAAAAAAAAAATCCAGTGCTCATAACTCCTCTAAATTTAGTCGATAATGAATCGGCACATTCGGTCATACATGCTTCTTCGGTTTCTCCAATATTAGACAGGTTAGCTCTAAATTTTCAAATAAGAATGTAGAAGTAGTTCCAAATAGTCGTATCTTAGGCCAACTGAAGAAATGGCGACATGGATAACATGATCTCTTTACAACCTGTCATAAACATTCGCAATTAACCTTTAAACATGCAGATTGAGAACGCTCCAAGGTTGTTTTTTTTTTTTTTCCTTCCATTTATACCTCGCCTTTAACTGCTATGGTCATATCGGCGGCCATTCTCCTTTGGAACATACTGAAGGTGTTAACTCGTTATCTTTGGTTTTTAATCATTAGATCACGCATACATTCACACTCTCATTCATACTTCCAGACTCTGGGGAAGATGGGGAATTATCTTGGTCGGAGAAAATCGAACCCGGGACCCCTAGCACGGCAGGCAGGTGCTCTACCGACTGAGCTGCGGGGCCAGCCGCTTCAAGTTTTTATTCTGCTTTAACACGTTATTTTAATTATTGCAATTAATATTTCCTTATTCCCTAAGTCGTGAAGATGAAGTGACAATGAGAACTTACCGAACCGATAATGATATTTTGGATTGGATTATATTTGTAGCTGTGGAGGTAAGAACTAAATGATGTGAAAACTGTGCAGTTACATGATCGGAATTTAAACTCCGCGACAGAGGAGATACTTCAATAATATTAAATGAAGTAAAGCCCATGAAATCCGAAGTGGAGAAGATGGAAGAAATTAAAAGGATAACTGCAATGATACCTAAAGCTGGATGTAATAACCTATGTCGAAATTATGCAGGATTCCACGATTATGAGGCTGAGCATACAGAAACCAACTTAAAAAGGTGAAGGACGAGGCGGCTAATCACATTGCACCCTGCGGTGAGACGGAATGAGAAGACTTTGTAAAGGGAACAGGTGGAGGATAGAGATAAAGCTGATCCTGAAGGACAAAGTGTCTGGTGTACACCCATTGGGGACGTAGCTCTCATAAGCTCCATTATAAGAGCTATTGTGTGCATTGGGATTTTCTGTTTGTTCAAGAACGGTGTACTGAAGAGAGTGAGAGCCCCCAGACGAGAAAACCAACATGAAACAGCGGGCCCTTCCGAGGTACAAAGTGAATGAAATTCTCGAGGAAATCATGCCAATGCTACCGGAGCCTACCTGGGTGTAAGACGCTAATTTTATTGGTTGCAGCTTTGAAGCGACGTGGAGAGTTAAGGCTTCACTGTTTGGCAAGTGACGGCCTTTATACTTGCAGTCGGGGCGGATGCTATCGTCCAACGTCCAACAACGTTCGAAAGAATTGCCCTATCGCGACAGATCCTTTCTCAAGCACTGGCGCAGAAAATCGATACTAGCTATTTGCTGTGGACCGCTTCAAGTGGCTTGGAGCTTTACGGGATTCCCATTCAAGCAGCTTTGACCGATACTAACTGATGAACAACTTCTTCTGTCGCTTTGGGATCTCCTGGAGCTCTTGGTCACTCCGGAGCTCCCGGGTTATGCCGGGGCACTAACGGATGGGCTAGAAGATGCCTTGTCGCCAGGGAGCATCTGAAGCTGGCAAGAGACCGGTTGAAGGCATTTTGTGACCAACTGTGAACAGTGGATTTCAGGAGGGTGATCTCGCAAGGCTACCGTCCCACGAGGACTTCAGGGAACCTGTAACGTTTGTGAGAGGACTCATAAAAGGCGATCAATGATGTATACTGCATTCGGTATCAACCCAGAATCTGTCGTTCATCATGACGGGCTTGCTTGATATCGCGGAATTGCCCTCTGGAAAGACAGCTATGGACTCGACAATGGTCCTCACTATTGACCGTACCTCGCCGACCGACCGATTAGCCGATTGAGAAGCAGAGTTAAAGGATAGCATTCTCATCCAGCGAAACACCGGGAATGATATCGAGGGACAGCGGGACCTTCCGGGACCTTTTCTCTCCCCGCCTTAGAATGTTTTCGAAGCCTCTCAAAATTATTTCAGCAGCAATATAAGCAAAGCAGCTTCCCGAGTGAGCCAGTTAGTCTTTCAAGTGCGACAAGGCACTGGCAAGGTATGTTCTCCGAGTGGGTTGTTGACTATTGTGAGGTGTAGCGAGTGCTGCTATTGCAGGAGATTTGAGATGTGTCTCAACTGCCCAACAAGTGACTATCCGGCGAAGAGGCTGCGTCATGCGTGTTTCTCCACGTGCTGCTATTGCAGGAGATTTGAGATGTGTCTCAACTGCCCAACGAATGACCATCCGGCGAAAAGGCTGCGTCATGCGTGTTTCGCACTATAGTACATTCACGTATATATCCGCCGTGCAAAAAAAAAAAAAAAAAAAAAAAAAAAAAAAAAAAAAAAAAAGCATGTCTAATGTATAATTGTATAACAAGCTCTGAAATTTAAAATTAAATACTTTAATTTTAAATATTTTAAAACACGTTCTCGTAATTCTTATTTTAACTATTGCAGCTAACAAGAAATTTGGGTGACCGGTTTAGGTATGACTTGCAACTTTTATAAAAATTCACAATACAACTTTACAGGAACCATGGTCCTGAATCATTAAACGCTAATCTGACAGTTCAGTAAATAAATATTTTATCGCTGGGTATTAAAACGCATTGGTTTTTATATCTTATGTACTTAAGAGTCGATAACAAGCAAAGCGCTTAAATTAATAATTTGGGGTTCTATTTAGCGAGATTTTTTATTGACTAATGAATTAGAATATCGCATATCTGCCTCTGTAGTGTAGCGGTAGCTGCGTACCTCACGTCCAAGAGCTTTCTATTTCGAATCTCGGTCAGGATGAGTTATTTAGATAAGGCTTTCCCCGGGATGTATGTCGGATAGCTTTAAGCTCTACGGAACGTGGGCTTATTTGAGCATAACTTCACCCATTTTATTATTCGTCCGATATGACTTACATTGAAGGACGTTAATTTTAAAAGTCGCAGTTCCATTGCCTTGTAATCAATCGACTTTCCACTTTTAGAACATGTTCTTTTGCCGCATATAGTTTTTGTTCTTAACAATGAACAAAAAAGTAGATGAAACGTGCTTACACTAATTTAACATTGGGTATCATTGTTAATATAATAAAGCACGTTGCCGTTATAACACGGCCGTAAAATCATGCGGAGAGATTGCCAAAAGCATTTAATCAGTCATCATTTTTAAATATTTATCCATATGTATATACGCGTATTTAAATTGTTTTAAACTCTTTAGTTTAAATAGTGAGAATATTGACCATTTAAGATGAAGAGAAAGACTGCCATATACTTAAATCGAAACTTATACTGTCCATTACTCTGGCGAAGTTAAACAAGTGTGCAGTAATTATTCGTGTGATACAGCGATAAGGGGCTCCTTTTCCATAGAAATATCCGGCTTTTGAAACCCGTTCAGATGTACAATCGAAAATGTCTTTGTAGTGATAAAACTACATCCTAAGAAAGGTACGAGTATACTATATATTTACATGAGCCATGTCAGCACGAGCAAAGCAAATTGGACTGATTTATTAACATTAGAAGTTGCACTAGAGTAGAAACTTGAAACACTTGAGCGAAGGATGTATTTTATTATATAAGTGTAAATTTCAGTGCACTAAGTCTGATCCGTCCTCCATTGCTTGTAATGTGTAGAACTACTGATTAGTTTTGTGGTTAATTACTGTCTGATATATTTCGTTGGATTTGAAGTCAGACTCTTGTAACATAGAACAATACTCCAGAAACTTCTACATACGGATGTCAATGCATGCTTGGTGTAAAGATAAGCGAATATGTGTGTACAATAGCTTTATGTGGAATCCGACTTTATCGTAGCGCCTTGGTTAGAAGCTCAAGTTCGTACCAATAGCAACGATATACGCGTTCAGCGCCAGTTTCACTCTGCATAAAGTTTGCGTTTGTCAGCTGTTTCCGTATTGTGTGCAGGGGCCATGTCTCGCCTGGCCTAGCCCATCTCGCCTAGCCTAGCATGGCAGGCTGGCAGGCAGCGCTTTAGCCCTTCATACAACACAATCAATACACTGAGCAGCCAGTGCTGGGTGGGGTGAGGTGAGGAGAGGAGAAGGAAGGGAAGGGGAAGGATGACTCAAATAACACCTGGTATACAGAGCAGTCAGTAGCAGCAGCAGGAGGAGGAGAAGGAGGAGGATGGTCCACCAGCCTCCCGTCCTGTTGCCAGCCTGCTTCCTTTGTTAGCCTACATTCTGGTGAAGCTTGCGAAATGTTATATCGCACACAATGTGAATTATGTGAATGTTCGTTTAAATTAACACTGTATTTAAGAAAGTGGTTACTTCTTAAATGTTCTATACCAATTTGTTGCATTTAGTTGAATGCGCTATAAAGTCAGAAATACTTTTTGCAGTAAGTAGATAATGCAAGTGGAAAGTCCAAGTTCTCGATACAAATTACACTAAAAATTTAACAATGATCTCGTTAATAAACGACCAGGAAAGTAAGTCATTGTCGGATTCTGTTCTATACTATTCTAGCTTGTGGAAGTGAGAATTAATAAAGCACTCAAGTTAAACACTTAATAATATTTTGGTTTCCACATCCAATACCTTAATGTTCCATCTTTTCTGATGGGCTTAAAAGATTCGTAAATTCTTTTAATTTCCGCACAGTGTAATGTCCCATTTTGTATGGCTTTCGGAGCTGGAACTGCAAACTAGGTTTCGATTATAGTCCCGCTGCCCGAACGGTTACCCTGGATTTATCTTTGTTAATAGAAACCTCTCAGATAACGCGCTGATTATTCTTGTTCTTGTGAAAGCTGATCTGCTGCGTTTCCCGGCCATGTGCTAAGCACCAATGAACGCATCACTTCAGCCAATGGAATTCGCAGGAATCACAAATGACAGATATACGTTCACTCCACGTGGAGTAATCAGTGTGTGGAGAGAGTCTGCTTCTAGACGTCGTGGAGTACACATCGCCTGCGAGAGTTGCCAGCGTCCAGAACTTCGGAGTCAGCGAATTGCCATCATCGGGAGGGACCTTTCGGAAGCTCCCGGCAATTTTCGCTAAACCTCCAGGAGAAGGCAGCAGCGTGCGAGCGAAGGAAACAACCTCCAAGAAAACAGCCGGCCAGCTCCGCATCAGCCAGGCGAGGTACAAGGCCTAAGCCAACGTCTTAAAAGACGGTATTTTAAGGCGCCTTCGGGTCCGGCCCTCTGTACCTCACGCTTATTAGCAAACCTGTGCTGACTGGTAAGTATACAGTCAAGGTTAGCTGTGCACTGCACTTCGGTGCAGGGCAAAATGCCCGAAGAAAGGGAACCATCCACCATTTCCAATCCAACCCGCCTTCCAGAAATGGAAGCCATCCCCAGTACTAGCACTGGAATCACCCACCCTGCTGTCGGGGCTCCGGCCCTGACTGCAGGAAACAAACGGCCTCGCCGAAAGCCATCAAAAGGCGTAAATGGCAAGGCCAAGAGATTAGCTGTCGCCAAACAGCAAACTGGCAAGGGCCCTTCCCGCGAAACACCACAGCGGGTAGGCAAAATTTCCGAGGGTGAGCCCTCAGACAACTCCTCCTCTGAAGAGGAATATTTCAGTGACGGAACTGCGGTTCCAAGGCATTCATCCTCCAGGATGGAAGACTCCGATGGGGAACACAGCTCATCTAACATCTCTACAGATGTTGATGAGGCTGAGTTTCGCACCGTGACCAACCGGCGAAGGGAGAGAAAAGCCCCTCACCTGGAGACAACTGGCACGCCCAGTCGTTCTGGACCACCCAGGAGGCACATTCCTCCTGTGATCGTGGATGACTTCCGGGGCTTGGTGGGCTTTCTAAAGGAAGTCATGCCAACCCTGTCGGTGTCATGCAGGGTCACCAGGAGGAAGAGCCGCAATGTCTTCCAGGCGAGTAACGCCGAAGACTACCAGCTTATTCTAAGGGCACTGGACAGGAAGTCCATCCCTTACTTCACCTTCGGCCTAGATAAGAGCCGTGACGTCAAGAGGGTCATCAGAGGCCTACCAGTGGACACACCGGTGGGTGACATCATCGACGACCTTAACCGCCAGGGCATTCAGCCCCGCTTGGTCAGGCAGATGACCAGACCAGCCCCACAGGGCCAGCCAGGCCCTGTCCCAATCCCACTCTTCCTCGTGATAGTGGAACGGGCCAACGATCCGGAAGGGAAGCTAGACGGAGTCTCTACGATCTGCTACCTCCGAGTAAAGATTGAGCCACTGAGGAGCTCTGGCGGTCCACCTCAATGCCATCGCTGCCTGGGATTCAACCACTCAAGCCATTTCTGCAAGAGGACACCCCGCTGCCTCAGGTGCAGTGAAGCCCACGACAAGGAAGCTTGTCCAAGGTCACCCACAGATGTGCCCACTTGTGCTAACTGCAAGGGAGCACATGTAGCCTGCTACGGCGGCTGTCCTGCCAGAAAGGCAGTTATAGCAGCGAACAGGCCCACAGTGAGACAACAGCAACAGCAGAGGACCTCACCAGCGGGGGCGGACCCAAGACCGGTCCCGTCAACCAGCTCCAGTGTGCCCACGACTCGGCGGGATGCCGATAGGCCAACAAGAAGTTACGCTCAAGTAGCACAAGGGGCCTCTGATGGACCTAAAACGTCACGGGAGACACACATCCCTCCCACACAGCCACGCAAACAGAAGCGGGCCCCAGCTCAAAAACGAACCGACAACAATGGTAGGAATGGAGGGAGGCTTCCTCGGGAGCCCCAAAATCCTGCTGAACAGGAGAGTCATGGCGAGCCCATGCCTCCTAGACAGCTTAGGGATGAAAGGGCGGGAGGAAGACCTGCACCCATTCGTTCCAGATCAGCCTCTCCTCACAACCAAGTCGCCCACACAAACAACGTTCCCATGACAGCTACACTCGACCTCACGGATGTGTTCAAGTGGCTGCAGCAGTTGTTGCAGACGCATGGACAGAAAATCTGCGAGCTCGTTGTGAAGTTCTTCACAGCCACAGATCCGGCCAGCAAGATGCTGGTGGCAATGGAGGCCATGGCCCTCCTGACAGCAGGCACGCAACAGCTCCGAGATGGCGCATCAAACTAGGTCACGTACCTCGTTTCGATTCGCATTTTGGAATGCGTGCGGCCTAGCAGGTCAGGGGAGCGAGCTGCTTCACTTTGCCCGAGACAATGCCCTAGACGTCATTCTAGTCAGCGAAACGCATCTCCGACCAGACATCCGATTCCGTCTACCGGGCTACATCTGCCATCGTACGGATCGTCAGGGACGCCCAGGGGGCGGAACTGCGATCTTGGTGAGGCAAAATGTGGTCCATCAGCCCATCCAGCTCCCACCTCTACAAACCCTAGAGGCCACGGCCATTAGTATGCACCTTGGTGGTTTAGAGGTCTTGGTAGTCTCTGTGTATCATCCACCAAACCGACAGTTTGTATCCAACGACTATCTATCCATCCTAGCCCTATATCCCTGTGCTATCATGGCCGGCGATTTCAATGCTAAACATCAACGTTGGCATTGCGGTCGTCGGGCGGATGCAAGAGGCAATGAAATCATTCGCCTTATAGATGCGGACCCTCAACTTCAAGTACAGGGTCCCTGGCAACCCACTCATTACCCGCGAGGAGGACTGCCCTCAGTCATAGACTTCGCAATCACAAAACATCTACCATACCATCTCACACTCACATCATTAAATGCATTACATTCAGATCACAATCCAGTGTTGACAGAGATCAACACAAGGGTTGCCAGTCACGACATCTCGCTTCAAACGCGAGAGGTTGATTGGGAAGGCGTCAGGAACTGCCTCCGCACTTCCATCCCGCCAAATCCCAAAATCACAAATATCCCAACCCTGGATAACGCCGTCTCATCCTTCACTTCCATCGTGAAGCGCACCACCTTTAATTTGACAGTCCATGCTCCGGCTCCTCTTCATCCTGATGTCCTCCCTTTGGACATCCTTCTTCTAATCCGGCGATCCTGGGCAGCACGGAGATTATACCAACGTCACCGCACGCCACATAATCGAGCGCTCCTAAGACGTTTACGTCGAGAGGTCAGTGTCCGTCTGCGCGAGCACAAGGTGCAAGCGTGGGAGGACAAAATGGCCAGGTTGCGCGTCGAGGATGGCGACGTGTGGAGGATAGCCAAAGCCCTCAGAAAACACAGAGGTCAGTACACCTCTCCCATTCATGGCACCCAGGGCCTGGCCTATGAACCCCAAGCCAAAGCCAATGCTTTCGCTGACTATCTTGAGCGTACTATGTGTCCGAGAGATGACCCCCAGGACGATAACTTTTCTGAACGCGTCCGTCGGGAGGTGCGTCGTTTCTTACGTCACCCTCCTGAGGATGCGGAGAGACTCCCTACCATCCGTCCTAGTGAAGTCCAAGGCGTACTCCAACGTCTCAAACCAAAGAAGGCGGCGGGGCCGGACGGGCTGACTCCCCTAATGCTCCGCCATCTTCCCTTCAATGCGATTCTCT
Source organism: Mantis religiosa (assembly GCA_030765055.1). Classification (NCBI taxonomy): domain Eukaryota; kingdom Metazoa; phylum Arthropoda; class Insecta; order Mantodea; family Mantidae; genus Mantis; species Mantis religiosa. The sequence continues at coordinate 142,224,502 of CM060952.1, read as the reverse complement.
TCCTGACTAGGATTTTCAATATGTGCCTCGCCCTTGGGTACTTTCCACGAGAGTGGAGAGAGGCCCGGGTGATTTGCATATTGAAACCTGGGAAGAATCCGGTACACCCATCCACCTACAGGTCCATTAGCCTCCTCTCCACCCTTTCGAAAGTTCTCGAGAGGCTAATTCTTGCTCGCTTGTCTCCAATATTGGTAGACATTCAAGCCATTCCTGACCACCAATTTGGTTTTCGTCCTGGGCACTCGACAGTTCAGCAGTTGCTGCGTGTGGTGGAGACCGCCGCCCTGGGCTTCCAGGAAGGCGCCTTCACGGCCGCAGTTTCGTTGGATGTCGAGAAGGCCTTCTCTACGACATGGCATGCCGGACTCCTACACAAAATGATCCATCTGGGGCTCCCAACACAAGTGATCAACATTCTACACAGTTTCTTGCGACATCGCACATTTAAAGTCTCAGTCGCGGGGAAAACATCAACACTAAGGCCAGTGAGAGGCGGAGTCCTCGAAGGTTCTGTGCTATCCCCCACCCTCTTCAACGTCTTTATGGCAGATTTCCCCACAGAACCACGAGTCGAAATGGCACAATACGCTGACGACGTGTTTCTGTTCTGCAAGGACAAACACATTCTCAGAGCCTTCAACCCCATTCAAAGACATCTCCGCCTAACACAACAGTGGTGTCGGCGTTGGCGGATGTCCGTAAATCCGGACAAAAGCCACGCCATACTTTTTACAAAGCGCCACACCCCCGCAGACTGCCCCAACTTCAGCTACCGAGGTCGAAGGATAGAGTGGTCTAACTCTGTCCAGTACCTTGGTGTCAACTTGGATAGAGGTTTAACTTTTCGCCGACACATCAGGGACCTTTCGGCAAAGGTACAGGGAGCAATTGCTTCCCTGTACCCAATGCTGGGGTCTACCTCGATGCCAGTCCGCATGAAGTTGTACCTCTTCCGAGCGCTGGTAATCCCGGTGATGCTATATGCTTGCGAGATCTGGGGCATGGCAGCAGACAGCTGTTTAGCATGGCTTCAACGTGCACAGAATAAAGGACTGCGGTCTATTTATTCTGTGGGACGTTATTTCCCTACCAGGTTGCTCCACGAAGCATCGGGTCTTCCATACGTGGAGGATGAAATTAGGCGCCGGGCTTCAAAATTATACGCAAGTTTACCATCTCACAGAAGCGCCCTTGTCAGATCACTGGGAAATTATGACCCCACTAGACGTCGATCTAGACTGCATCGGGTCCCCCGTATGGCATGCGGGCACCCTAGATAACACAGGAGCTGAACCTATCAGCAGCTAAAGCTGAGCTCCTCATAATTCTTCCAAGCTGTTTGGCATCTAAATTTCTCCCCAATTAAATTACAAAATATTTAAAACAAAACAAAATGGGTGCTAAGTACTGCATCCTCTCTTTCGACCCGAAGGTACCTTGGTAACCTCAAAATTAACTTCCAATCAAAAACCTACATCACCTTCATCCTACATCTTTCATTAATAATCCTACCTGCGGTAAAACCCTTAATGGGTGGGCACGCAGCAAAAACCTTCTGGCTGTATACAGCCAGCCAGCACGAGCGAGCGAATCAGTGTGTTATCTGAGAGGTATCTATTACCAAAGATAAATCCATGGTAACCATTCGAACAGCGCGACAATAACTTCTAGAAATACCAACCAGTCTCTTTGTGGCCGTAGGAACTGCCTTTCATTATCTGAATACATATTCGGCTCTTATACTGCTGCTCCACACAGTCTCTGTATCAGGCGTTCTGTTCTATCCCAAAATTAAGACGCAAAGCATTCGGAGCAAACGCCAGTATAACATCATTCTTCGAACGAATGGATCGCGAGCTATGTTACGTTAATGCTTTGAGACTTGTAAATGCTCCGAAGATAATAGGTAAGGGGGTGAGTGGAGGGGAGGAATAGGCAGCGTTACAATCACATATTTACTAGGTGCAACGTGCATTCTTCTTTCCCTGCTTCCAATCTCCGTCTTAACTTTTCTTCGTTATCTCGTTTCTCACTGGGCTCCTCTCTCTGTGCCAGGTAGCCAAATGACCACGCTTTATAATGTTACAAAATTCGCATTCTGGGTCGAAAATCTACCTTTCACAGTAATAAGGTATGCAACTTCCATGTTAGAACATGCACGCATTTACAGGACGTTTGAAATGAATTTGTGACAATTCTGAATCATAATTGGTGTCAAATGATGTGTCGATTTTTCCGTCGGCGGTTTAATAAGCAGAATTTGATCAATTAACCACGTTTAAAAGCTTGTTACAAACTTCACGGTTATTAAAATCTTTAAATAGTGAACAAAAATAATTGAATTATTTGCTGAAATCCAAAACGGAACAACGACAATTTCAATTATCAGTAACAATTCTTTTTTAAAATTGTTTTTATTTGAATATTTTTTGAGGCTATGATTCGATTTGTAGTTTAAAGTGGTTTGTTTTAAATAGGTGCCAGATAGTTTGGCCGAAGTTGTCAAGAAACGGACTTGGGAGGTCTGTAGTTCAAATTCGGCTAGGAGTATCCTTCCTGGCAGGATTATTGGCATGGCTGGGAGATAATAAACTTATACCGAAACATTTTCCTCCCGAAATTATTTTTCGAAATATAGTTTCATTGCTTGTATTGTGAGCAGGCTAGGCGATTCTAAAGCACTTGGCTTCAAGTTCGATACACTTAAACCACAATCAATACGCACAGCTGCGATTATGAGTCACTGACGGCGGGTAAAACATGGTCTCTCACGCCAATGGACTGAATGGGAGTTGGGGTGGTGTTATTTATCTACTACGTCAGTGCATAAAGCCATTAACAGTTCCACCAAATTTTCTTTCGTGCCAGCTTTAATGCTTGGAAATTCCTAAGGTTTGTCAGTGTCCACCGTTGGGGTGCGTATGCACTAAGACCAGGGATTAAATGCTTGCATAAAAATTCAAATGTAGTGCAAAGTTCATAATTCTTAAAGGATTTAATCAGGTTATATGCGCACGAGTATCTCTGGAGTCCACAGATAGAGTAGTATTCATAAGCTCTAAGAGAGTATGGAGAAATTACTTTTTGAAGTTCACCTTGGTAGAATTCTGTAAAGATTCTAAAATCAAATTAAAGTTTTGGTGTTTTATACTTGCGGGAAGATAATGAAAATATATGGCAAAAATGCCGCGGGGCTGAATAATTTAAAGTTAACACTCAGAACTTTGATCACATAAGAGTCAGAATATGCAGTAGTCATAGGAGTTGTAACCATCGAAGTAGCACTACGACAGCTTCACTATCAGCAGTGGGAGAAATCAGGGGTTTGATTTTCAGTTTTAGCCCTAAGGGAGGTATAGTGCGGGCGCTTTCAGCCTTGTGATGTAACGGGGGAAAGAGGTTATTGAGGAGTAATTTAAGTGATACATAGGGGCAGGACTGTTTTTTTAAGTATGAATAACTTTTCATTATATTTGCTTTGTTCACGCGTATAATTCAATAATATTTTTATTCACTTAAACCTCGTAGTTGACAAGCAAAACGTTTTACAACAATACGTGCTATTCAGTCAATCTTGAAACTTGGCAACAATGATGGTAGCTTACACGCACGTAATAAATACATGCACTATGTTAATAGATATTTCTGAATCTGGTTTCCTTTAATTTAGTTTTAACAACCCGTATTCAGACTGTCTAATAATTATATATTATACTGAGCATTAACACTCATTACACCTTTGCTACTTTCGGCAGTTTCGATTACCTCATTTTGCTCTGTCTTCCCAGAAATCGTTGCCCGTTTGTTGATGTATGCCTATCGGTCGTGGTCCATCGCTCTGTTTGCCCTGCCCATAGCCATTTTAGTGATTTTACTTCGGACAACGGATCTCTTATTCGAATCGTTTTTCATATTTCTGTATTTTTATACGTTTTTTATTCATGAATTTAATATATTTCTGTCCATGTTCCTTTTTTGTCGCATCTGTCGTTGTGTTAATGTTTGAGTGTGTGATCTATAAGTAAAGCTTGGATTTGTAAGCGCAATCAAAGTGGTGAAGTAAGCGAGCATATAGGCACTACAAATGAAACAAATAAGCACCAAAAAATAAGGAAATAAAAAATAAATATTTGATCATAAATATATTGTTTCCCAGAATTCTTAGCGTACGTGAGCTTGTTACAGAACACAAGGGAGGTTTACTTGAGATTTTCTTGTGTGAAGCTTCTTCGTTTTTCAGTGAAGCATTTTTTATACAGTGAAAAGGATCCCTCCACGTCGCATAACGTTACTGGAACATGTGAAACGCACCTCAGTTCTTGAGTGAATTCCTATTCGGTATACGTTTCTGTACTAGAAAGCTTTTTAGAAATTTTACGCAGTGTTTCATAACCAGGGTTTTTCGTTAATATCTTACTAAGTTTCCCAAGGGCAGTTTTAACAATACCACGAGTCTCTGAAGACAACGTTACTGAAATTTCATCTGTCAAAGAAAGTAAATGTTCCAAGGTATTATTTTGAGCTTCCAGCCACTTATAATAGTAGGTATTTTGGAGAAATGAATATGGATGTACTCCATCTTAGCTTGGATGTCAATATTAGCAAAATATTCCCGTGCTGTGGCAATGCTGCTTACATCTTCTGCATCTAAGGAATACAACACTGTTTTTACTTCATTGAAATGTTCTGTGTAGTATGACGCAGCAATTTGGAAGGACTTAACGAATTTTGTTTTACTCCAGTCGGTGACTACAAAAACTTGTTTGGGCTAGAGACAAGAAGATCCTCGTCTTTATATCGGCTGCTGTTTCAGCAGGACGATGTAAACGGTCTGAATGATAAAGTGATGGCTAGGAGTAAAAATTTATTTTAAATTTACATGATTTGGATAAAATAAGGTGGTTTAATTAAAAGCATAAAATAAGTAAACAAACCCCGTATTTCAGCAAAAGAGCATTTATAAGCATTTCGCATAGAAATCAGGTCTTTATCCGTAAGTTGGCACCGGAAAGATAACTGCCATCGAAAATGCCTCTTCATTTATAGTTTTGAGATTTGTTCAATAGATTAAATCCAAGGTTCCAGAATTTTTTCCATGATTGCAATATTCTTCTATTTCTTTCTTTGTGAGAGTTGATGAAACGATATGATTTGTATTGATATAAGTATATGTATACGATAGCGCGGCTTGTGTACACAAAGAGCCGGTAAATAAAGATAGCTGAGACACAGAACTTGCCGGCATAGATTAAGTTACGCTTCTGGAAGGTGATAGAATATTCGGTTTCTTTATTGTTCTGGAACAGTCTTGAATTTATCAATTGGGTATTTAAGAAGGCGACGACTCGCCAAGAGTGAGTCGTGAGCAGATGTTGTAATAGGAGAGCTGTAAACAGATGTAATCAGAACGCTGTTTGTTATTGCCATCGACCTTGGAGTTGTAGATTGTGATATGTGATGTAATTCTGCTGCTACGAAGTGTTTCTACGCAAATAAAGAACATTTCGAATTTCGGCAAATTGGACTTTTAATTCTACGAACCCACAAAATCACAATATGTATTTGTCGACTATTTTATAGCTGTTCCTATTTTATGTGAAATGTTTCTTGTATTAGCTTAGAGTTTATTCATTTTGATGCCCACTTGTTGGCATAGAGCCTGAAGCTGCTGGACCATGGTCTCCAGTTCTCTTGCTGAATTGGCAAATGTCATCTACGAATCTTACTTTCTTCCCGTTTATGTGCATTCCGTTGTTTTGCCGATATAACTGAGGAACATTTCCTTTAGTCGTAGCCCACTACAAATTCTTGTCTGTGAAATTTAGTAAAATATTGCACTTTCCATTCAAGCCATGCCATTAATCCGTTCTTTTTGAAATCTGTATCTAGTTTATTTAATTCTCTCTCTCTCTCTCTCTCTCTCTCTCTCTCTCTCTCTCTCTCTCTCTCTCTCTCTCTCTCTCTCTCTCTCTCTCTCTCTCTCTCTCTCTCTCTCTCTCTCTCTCTCAAGCTCTCTCGCACGCATGCGCGTGTAAAATAGCTGTTCCTCACTTGTCTTGGTAGAAAGCACATAGGGAGCATAGTTCAGGCCACGTTCAGTCACTGCTTTTTTCTCTTTCTCTTCCCCACACACTTTCCTCTCTTCCTGATGGTTTTCTCATGCGTTGAAGTGCTGCCTTTATCGTGTGCGCTGTATATTAAACAGCATTTAGAGAAAGGTGAATCATAATTCGTTACTTTCTTGGAATAATGTACATTAAGTTGCTTTGTAACAGGCCTCTTACTGAAGCTTCCCTCCATACTTAATCAGCTAAGTATACAAGTAAGTGTTACAGTTCTGCTTTCCGTCAGGGAGACTGAAGTAGTGACGCTCATTAGTATTGCAATAATCGGATAAAATTCTGGTTATTATTTTTCTTTTCCCGCTCATTTGTTTTAAAACTTTAATTTGGCTGGCACTTGCGACTACAACCAATGAAGCTATAAACATTCCATTTTCTCCCCTTGCTATTTTTAAAGCGTAGATAGGTTCCACGCCGTGTAAATAAATACCTTCTTTAGCTTAACCATATCTCTGTAAAGAACTAAGTTGCTTTAACTGGTTTTGTCTAGATGCCACAGTTGTCACAGGAAACCTAGCTTGAAACAGACAAAATTGGTACATTTTATTTCAGCTCGTCTCATCTATAGTAAAGGTTTTATATTATGCAGAATGGCTCATCGTTCTTTGTACTTTCTCTAACGCTACCTCCCAAATGACCTTGTTGTCGACGGGCCCTAAAACACCACCATCTCTAACGCTACCTATTATATCCCACCTAAAGCACTTATTTTGAGATCTCCTGAACTATAAATGAAAGTTTTTGGAATGAAAGGAATGCAAAGAGAAGGAAAATGGCATGTGTGCGCGCACATGCTAGAGAGAGATAGAGATAAGAGAGAGACAGAGAGAGAGAGAGAGAGAGAGAGAGAGAGAGAGAGAGAGAGAGAGAGAGAGAGAGAGAGAGAGAGCGATGGCATTAGAACGAAAGGTTGAATATTAAATTGCGTATTTAAATTCTGCATATTTCAAATATTTAAGGCAAGGAGTTTCACCATATTTTTCATGACTTACTAACTTGCCCAGAAATGACCCTAATGATCCTGGTTAAAATCTCGTATTCCCGGCGGTGGGGGTGTGGATTTTTCTCCGGCCAAGATAATTCGTCTTCACCAGAGTCTGGAAGTATAATGAGATTGCGAATGTGTGCGTGATCTAATGATTAAAATCCAACGAATACGATATACGATATGTTCCAAAGGAGGACGGCCGCCGATATGACCATTGCAGTTAAAGGCGAGGTTATAAATGGAACAAAAAATCTCGTACGTTGTGATAAGATGTGTATCTCCATAAAAGAGGCAAAAACTTACGTAGAAACAAGTACGCGTATTAAAATACAGTATTTATGTTGTGATGTTACTTTGTCATGTCTTTAGCAGTTTCGGAAATCATATTTTATCATGTCGAATATCGTCGCAATCGATGAACACCTTAAAATTAACTGTGTGAAAGAACTGTGTAATTTAATAAGGGATACCTCTAAAGAGAAAATAGGTGGAGGAAGTCATGCGGGTGTTCCATAGCGGGTTACTATCGGATTTGCCACAAAATTTAAATAACTTGAGCATAAACGAAGACATCAAATATAATGCTGAGGGAAAAATCAAGCCTTTGGTTGGCATTTTGAAATGTTTAAGTGCTAAAGAAAACTCATCAACACTACTGAAGTATACAATTATGTATGAAAATGGAAAGTTCCCCCCCCCCCCTTTTTTTTTTCTTTTCTTTTTCTGTTGACTCTATAAACGTTCTTTCCTAGGTTGCTTACTCCACTGCTCTAGTGTTTGGAAATATTTATGAAGAAAATATTCTGTTGATGAAGTGGTATTTAAGTAGATTGTTTCTTCATTCTGTTAATTTGAAGTTACTTTATACCAAATGCTTCAAATAACATTTTTACTAAGTGAATGAATACCTACACGAAAGTAATTTGTGATAACATTCCTTGTTCAGTGCACACCACAATTTAAAATGCGCACCTTGCATAAAGTGCATGAAGTAATTTTTAAGTTTATTTTGAATTATTATAAAATAGGAAATAAACTTTATGCTGACGAAATAGATAAAAGGAAAATAAAAATTGTAATACTAAGTTTATTAATCAGCAATATTTCCTAAAACATACCCCAACATTTTGTTCTTTCATTGGTGTTCTCTTGTCGCTTAATTTAAATTGTGTTAATTGAACTAATTTTCAGCATCATTGCGGTTGGTAGTACCGGAAACGTTGCAGAATTGCTCGAGTAGACTCTTAGATGAGCTTACCGTAAACAGCATTTACAGGCATTTACATATTTGTTTTCTAATAATTTGTACCATTTGGGAACGAAAGTATTTTTATTCTATATATATATATATATATATATATATATATATATATATATATATATAATTCAGAACCGTTCAACTTTTCAGTACTTGGCATACAGTTCACAACTGATCCCACATTTTAAGCGCAAAAGGGCTAACCAACTGCGTAACTAATTTAGGAACTGATTTGAGTTTTGTTATTCACTCGTTATTAGAATCACAACTGCAATTGTTTTTCTTACTCCCTATGATTCAGATTTTAAACGACCGTTGAAAAGATTTTGTATAGAAAATCAACATTTACGAACACATTTGTGGCGATTCTCTTGAAAAATCTTTGTTTCATCTTTGGAAGAGTTTGGCATTTAATCCACTATTCATTTTGGATAGGAATGGGAGATTTACTGAAATTTACTGGATAGTCGATACCGATACTTCGATACTCGATACCGCCATTTCTGCTTATAGTTTCAATACAAAATAGAATGTTGAAACTAATTAGGTGCAATGTGCACATATTTAATGAGACATTCAAAACCATCAGTGTACTTATTTTTAAACTCTACATTAGACATTTAAAAAGCAAAATGCGTTTTTAAACACTCCACTATTACAAGTTTTTGTTAAAAAAAATACTGCATTCTTACTCTTTCGGGTCAAGTCTACTTTTTCTATCACACGAGTCCTGTTGTGATAAATAATCCTTCAGAGAAAACTGTTGCAGGTGGAATATACAAATATTTAGCGGCTAATTTTGTTTCTCAGTTGTTGTTTTTTTTTTATAGTTTTGAAAATTTGAATTTATTTTACAGTGATCCAGTGCACTAGAAAGAGGAGCGGCAAACCGTCTTTGAAATGTGCAATGATTTCTTCTTGGCAATTGTTAATTGACACTGAATTTAACATACCATTATTTTCTTGCATAGTTTTACTGTGCAGGTACCACATTTCTGGTAATTTTTCTGGTTTTGCAGTGTTCTACTTGCGGAAGTAGTATTTTGTGATTTCAAGATAAAATAAAAATTGCGGAAGCGCTACCTAAGTATCGAAAAAGTACCGATGTCGATATTGTGTAAGTATGTGAGTATGAATGTATCTCAGGTATCGAGGACCCATCTCTAGTTGGTTTATAGTGTCCACAAATGCAGAATATTTGGTCTCTTTCCTACGAATGTTCATTTTTATCTATTCAGGAAGTCTCAAAAGCGTTGTTTCCGCCGGAATCTCGACATGTAATTTTTGGGTGGAAAACAGTATCTTTGCGTTGTATATAGGGGAGTGGGTATTGCAGTGTGAGGTTTGACAACTTGATATGGTCACTATTACAGGGGCATCCTCTATGTGATGTAGATATTCCCAGACAACATTAGGCAAATATTAACTTGCTTTCAGACATATTATCTTAAAAAGTTGTGCATAAAATTAGACCTTACATCAGTATCCAGCATAATAATTAGGAGTACAATGGAATCAGTAATAAATGTATGAAAAAGCATAACGACCAATGCTTGGAATACAATACAATTATTGTAATGTTTATATATATATATATATATATATATATATATATATATATATATCACTAATGCGAATAGAAGGTAACCAGAAACATAGTTCACGACTTTAATTAAAAAGAAGCACTTTGAATTCAAACCATATTACGTATTAAACAAATCGCATTTCATTTTGTTCCACCGATAATTTTTCTAGTAGCTAATCTCTCGGCTTACCAAGACAACCAAACTATATGACTTTCTTTGATGTTGAGTCGTTCTCATTGATGTTTCTAGAAAACGAAGGGTATAAGCTTTTCCTCACATATAATGGTGTTCTTTGTCCACTAATCCCTATTCGCTCCAGTTGTTGATACGTTTGGCATTTTTGGGAACCAGGACGGCATGCTTCCTGATTTCATGGCAATTGTGTTAGCTCTTTCAGATAAATACTACGATAATGATCAGTGTTTATCCGGATAAAGAGAAGAATGGGATCTGTAAATGGCAAATGCCTTAGTAACGGCATATATGTCGTTATAATGTAGGTATGCCAGTAAATTGTGTAAGTTTTCATTTGATTACCCCAGTGCCATTATGAAACATTTGTCTAAGTGTTGTACTTTGGTTTACGTTAGCTGGATGTTCGTGAAATGAGTCCTTACAGTACATCTATTTAACATGAGCTGCCGCAGTGTTACATCATCCTTAAGAGCGACTACGTGAAATAGTTACAAAAGATTAGCAAACGGATCAATAGTTACTGGCTGTAGGCATTGTCTTGGGTAAGATTCTTCCTGTTCGTCACTTCGCAATGGATTTTGCGCAGAAAATTTGAAGCAATTGCAAGAGTTCCTCTACGTATTGTCATTTCATACGGATTTAGGGCTCAGTAGAAAAGCATTTACTTTTTGGGCTAATCAGGGTAAATGTTATGTAAAAATAGCTGAATACTCAAATCAGAGGCTTAAATGTGCCTATAGTATCTTAGTATGGTAGGTAGATCAAGTGGTAAAAGAGCATGGGAAGAGGAAGGTTTCTCGGTTGGAGTTCCGGTCGTGGCATTGAAATTTTCAAATCTGTTATGCTTTCCGATAAGACTCGTGTTTCTAATGCAAGAAGGGAACATTCATTTGCGTATAAGACAAGTGCATTAACATAACCATTATCTCCAAGAAACAGAGTGACAAACACATTCTGTTAAAAGATCGAACGGAGAATTTGCTACGAAACATGATGCTTTTTTGTGTAATTTACGTCCTCCAACGTGAAGTCATATCGGACGATGGACGAAATTGGTGAAATGATGCTCAAATGTGTCTGGGGTTCATGTAGCTTACAGCTACCAGACATTCGTCTTTCAGGATAAGAGAAAACCCCGGAAAAACCTTATCCAGGTAATTCACCCTAACCGAGATTCGAACTTGGGACCTCTTGAACGTGAGGCAGACACCCTACCATCTACGCTACCGAGGTGGGCTACATGATGCTTGTATTTGATTACTGGACTAGTTAGTGTAGACCAACTGATTTTCTCTTGTATTCGAGAATAATTCACTCTTCTTAGTTGGCGTTACAGCTAAGTAGGCCTTAGCCTCTTATTTATTTCTGTCTTTCGTTAACTCTCTATAGATATTCCAAACCGATACATGTTTATTGGTACTGGTTTAAAACATTAGTAACGTTTAATTCGGTTTGCAAAGAATGTAGAATTCTAGTGGTAGTACTCTACGCCACTTAAAGTACCACAGGTTTTCTAAACATAAACGTACATTAACTGTAAAATAAGTTATCGGGGATCACAGAATCTACCCATATACGTAACTCAAAATTATAGCAGTGTAATGTAGAAAGATTCTCGAAGCAATTGAGAAAAGTTTGACATATGGCAGCGAATATTTTGGACTTGTTAACCGGTATTTTAAAAGTAAAATACGTTCACATGACTCTCGTACTATATAGCTTTCACAAAACATTCTCACGAAATCTTATTTTCCTATCTACTTCATGTTAATGGAAAATTTAATGACATTACACTTTGGTTGCAGGTACACGGGACTAGAGGAAATCGAATCAGATGTTGGACTCAATGCACACTTTTTCTATGGCATCGCAAGAATAGCGATAGCAGTAAATGCGATTAATTAGGTTTACACGACTTTCACCACCCTTGTATTCTACAAATTCCTGAAAAAATGTATTGTCGCGGCGAGAGCACGGAAGTTTCGGTGCCCAGAGATAAGTGCGTTTTGTGTACACAAACCGCGCCTGCAGATAAAGATAAGTCGGATTGTGTATCACTGAGACAAGACTTGCCGACACAGATAAGTGAGGTATTTGGAACATTCTAGTGATATCTTGATTGTTGCATACAATATTCGAATTCTTGTTTATTCTGCAAATATCTCGAACTTATCAATGAGATATATAAGAGATTGTGGCACGGCCAGCGGACAGTTGAAGTCAGTCGTGAGTAGTATACAGTTTTAAAGACATGTAAAGACATGAGTGTTGTTAACAATGGAAGTTGAGTAAGGTGTTTGTTATTGTCATCGACCTTGGTGTTGTAGATTGTGATATGTGATGTAATTCTGCTGCTACGAAGTGTGTTCCTACGCAAATAAAGAAGATTTCGAATTTCAGCAAATTGGACTTTTAATTCTACGAACCCACAAAGTATTGTAGTTGCTTCATCAGAAATGGTTTTATCATCATTTCGTTGTTTGAAGGAAGGTGAATGCAGTAGACTAAATCGATAGTCACCTCTTTCAAAGGATGTTTGTTTTGTAATGTGTATGCTTTTCCTTCTATTAGTTGCAGGACACCCCTTCCACCGGCTTAGGAGGGGGGAAATAGTTGCTTAGCAGTCAAAAAATGTATACTTAGTTGACAGTTCGTTCTAATGGTAAATAATAGCTCGTAAATGTGAAAGACACAAAATACTTACTGATATAAATTTTGTTCTTTGAGGGAATAATTTTTTGTGTAGTGAGATTTGATCTCTCTCTCTCTCTCTCTCTCTCTCTCTCTCTCTCTCTCTCTCTCTCTCTCTCTCTCTCTCTCTCTCACACACACACACACACACACACACGTAGTTCTTCAGTTATATAGAACTCGCTCAGAATGAAGCGAACTTAACAAATTTCGAGTCGCTTCCTTTGAAGAACTTAAATTTCAAGTTTGGTGCTTTCGTTTTTGAGTCACGCTGTTTGTGTTTCTATTTTTTAAAGTATCTATTCAGTCTTAAAACGAGTACTTTCGGTGAAATTCCGGCTTTAAAGTTTTGTGTGAAGCACAACACCTCCTCTACTCACTATAGGTAGGTAAGTAGTAGAGAAAGTAAAAATAAAGTATTTTGTGATGCTGTTATTTCAGAGAAAACTTTGTCCAAATTCAAGCTCTGGAATATCGTGTTGAAAAACATACCATGGTATAAAATCCAAGTGAGGTTTAGGAAGTCATGTACCTATCTATATTTCTAAACGTTGGTAATACTTTTTATTATTTTAAAGCTTTATTTACTTATTTCTGATGAAGCTTATTGAACCTTCGGTGTATAGAACTTAGCGCGTTTTATAAGCTGTTTCATTCTCTGTTGTACTTTATTTAGTCAGAAAGAAAGTACTGCGGTAACTAGTGCAATTTAGTCGTATTTATTATATTTAGCTTTCTCCAATGTGGAAGGTAGGGAAAAAAAGCCATCGTATTAATGAACAAAATAGTTATTACTAAAATGTGAATTTCACAGTCGTAAACCAACAGTTTACATTAGTTGACTACGTTTTATTGTGCTACACTCCTTACGCAAAATAATGTAACTGCTGACCTTAGGAAAATATGCCGGTATTACAATCATTCTCAAGCATGTAATAAAAACATATTGTCAGAGAGCGCGAAATGTTAAATGAAATCATATTTATAAATAACCACCAATGACAAAACTAATGAAATTACTATAGACAGCAATCTCGATGGTGATTACTCACAAAAAAAAACTTTTATAAGCCCTTAATATATTGTCGCGGCGACGCGCATAAAAGGTTCGCGCGGAGCGATAACGCGGCTTGTTTACACAAAGGAACTGATAAAGATAGCATGCAGATAAAGTTCTGTCGAAACAAACTGAGATAAATGGAAATTTCTGGTGACATCTTGATTGATAGAGATTATTCGGTTTCTTGATTGTTCTGGAACAGTCTGGAATTACCAGATGAGCTATTTAAGGAAGCGACGACTCGCCAAGAGACCGTCGTGAACAGTAGTAAACACAGTAAGGAGTAAACAGTTGTAGAGTGGTGTTGTAACGAGAGCTGATGTAATCAGAACGCTGTTTGTGTGGTCATCGACCTTGGTAGATTGTGAATGTGTATGTGACGTAATTCTGCTGTAACTTGCTATTGTGAGTGTATTTCTACGCAAATAAAGAACGTTTTAAATTTCTACAACTCGGACTTTTAATTCTACGAACCCACAGTCACAATATCCTTAAGCTATGAAGAGGAACACACTTGAAATAGCCAGTTACAGGCTCTATAAAATTAGTATTCTATTCCAGTTAGAACGAAATATATTTGCCTGCAGTTGTAAACAAATGCCGTGCTCTGGGTATGACAAAAATGATGTATTCCTCATTTCCGTAACTTTCACATGTGCCATTACAGAGTTTGGTGAAAGAAAAGTCCAAGACTCTTCTGCCCAGGCTTTCCTTAGCTCTCATTTAATGGCAAGTTCTGAAAAGATGAATTAATCCTGGAACTGTTCCTTCATAAATTTCCCCAGTCGTGTCATGTATGATCAGTGTCCTCCGCCTGTGGTTTATTGTTGTAAGAATGGGCTGCTAGACACTATCCTCCTTAAAAAAATCATTATACGACAAGGTGGGGAGTAGAACTGTTGAATATGAAAATTCCTACTCCAAGCCACCAACCTAAGGAGACGTTGGAAAATATCTCATTTGCAGCAATCGAGAAAACTAATATTCCAGCTATAAAATATCAACTGACTAATTTCTTGTGTTACACTATAGTTTTCTTTCTTATACAATTATTTGGCTTATGCTGATAACAGAACAGAATAATATATTAACATCACAAGATTTTTTCATAGGTATGTATGGCTGTACATATATTTTGATATGGAAATCTATAATAATTGCGTTATTTTGCTGTCTCTTCCTTTCTCTTTGCAAATACGTGAACTCGTTCGTGTGTTGTATAATGCTAGAAATGAAATATTTCCGACGTTTCTATTATGTTTACATGTAGTTATTGTGGAATAACAGACTCTACTTCTTAGCATTCTCGCCTGCTTTGCAACCATAATTTTTTTTATGTAAAACGTGACCGTATTCTAGTATTTTAGTCAGTGAGATATTTTGCGTACGGCGTCATAAGAATGACAAATTTCGATAAACTGGTTTACGATATCACCAAACGCGCGTAATTGCACATTTGCCCTCTTTTTTTTATATAGGTATCCCTAAAGCCATAAATTCTTTTGAAATCATACTGTGCAATTTTTTAACTTCACAAATTTCTTGTGCCGTTAGCAAAAAATAATGTAGAGTACGCTGTAGTTGGAGCTTGTAAGAATGCATATTGCAGCTGGATCGAAGACGAATCTAGCCCCGACCCAGTTGCGTGCAACATATTGGTTCTGTGGCCCCGAATTTTTAGCTGCCCTTCCGTTCGATTGAAACCCCACACAACCGGTGAACTATTTGTAATGATTTTGCACACGAGAAAGCCTTCAGGGAATTCGCTCTCTGCAAGTCATTTTCCATTAACGTCCTCGAACCTTTACGCCTACTTTGCTTGCACGCTGGAATGAATTCATATCACCAATAGGTAACGTGGCCAGCCATCTGAGCGAAAAGCGATACACTTGGAATGCAACTCTTCTAGGCCTTCTAGTTTTTAATCGACTATGCCGTAACGTTGAACACTGTTTTAAGAAGTTAAGTGCTACGAGGGTTAAAGTCATCCAAAGATAAAAAAATGGTAGTTATTGTGATTTGTCAGTATGCAGCTTCGCATAAATTGCGACATTAGAATATTAATAGAAACCGCAGCTCTGCTCACGCTATTGTGTTAAATGCAGATTCTTCTGTAAACTATTCTCTCGCATTCTCATTTTCTCCCTTCCATTTCCCAGCGCGCGCGCGCGCACACACACACACACACACACACACACACACACACACACACACACACACACACACACACACACACACACACACACACACACACACACACACACACACACTTTTCTACACAGTATCTCTTATTCATTCTCCTTTTTTCTCCCTCTTCACTCAACCCCTCACCCTTCATCAGTTTTATTCTTCGCTCTGTGCAAATTAAGGCGGGTGGGGGGGATAAAGCTGTTTTTCCTAGGTGGTTTTTAATGACAAAACATAGATAAAAATATTAACTAGTATACATACATATATATGCTTTCATCCGTACGTTTTGAATGCAATCAGAACTATTCTATCGTTTCTCTTGATATTTTGTGCATATGTGTGTAATAGTAATGAAGTTATCACACCTTAAATATACATGTCATCCATATTGTTGTCACAGACAAAATGTTAGAAAATGCTGATATTGTTGTTATTATTATTATTATTATTTATTATTTATTATACAAAGTGTTTTTTTTTTACAATTAACAATCCGTCTTTATGTGAAGAAGACACATACATGTATAACGTAATATTATCTGACTCTGAATTCAGTAGCCCATTAATGATGTTATTTATAAAAAAACAAAACAGCTGGCGCGCTTTCATACCCCCTCCCCCACATACATTGGGTCTCATCCTACGTGATTTAGGGGTAAATTGATAGTTTCTGGTTCCCGATTTCTCTGGTTCAAACCCAAGTCCTTCTTCGTCGAAAATACATTTACCTGTGTGAAATTCCCCAGTACTCTTTTCTGTGTGTGGCGTCTAATGTCGAGAGGTACAGAAATCTGTTTATTTCCTGAGTAGAAAACCTTGTCTCCACGTACTAACCACAGAGTGACAGTAACCTTTGGATTAAACTTTCATGATAGCTGCCACTTTTTGCTGCTAAGCTATTCCTCTCCTTTGTGTCGCAGTGCCTCCTTAGCAATTTGTTCGCTAAAGCTGAAAACTGTTTTTTTTTTTTATTATCATTAAGAATCGGCTAGGTATTCCTATATTCTTCCCAGTCTAAATGAAGTTGCTTGTAAGCTACATTAATGTTTTCTAGTTCTGCAGAATTTGCCTGTTAAGAAGCTAAGACTATTCTCTGTTAATTCTTTATCGCCGTTTGTGTGTTCTAAAAAATTAAAAACTTTCAACAGGTATATAAATTGTCACAAGCTTTGAATATGTCGGTAAAGTCGTATTTCATCTCGAAAATAAATGTGATTCGTTCTTTTTAGAGTAATATGAAATAGTTGCCTTATAAAACCTTAATGACATTCTTGTACAGAAGACTACAAATTTGTAATCGTCACACCGATGTATGTTGCTGCATATGCTTCAAGCGGCTATTAGTAAAGACATTGAGGTTTGTTACAGTTGTTGGTTACTGTCATTTTGCATCGTGAACTAAATTTTCTGCAATTCTTTTTATGACCTGGTACCTATTATGGTGATCTCTAACCATATTTGAATAAAAAAAAATTTGTAGCAGTAATTTATTAAAACTTATATTTGTGCTCATGTGAACTATGTGTCAGGCCTTTTTTTTAAGTGCCCTCATTTATTTACTGGAACGATCAACAGTAATTCAGGACTGTTAGTAGTCTTTTAAGTACATTAAAAAAATATAATTATTCTGAAGCATATATTTTATCAAGGGGCATTAGAAAAGGGTTTAGGATTGCAACATGGGATATTTTCGAAACAGCTAAGCTACAAATTATTTTAATGAGTTCCGCAGATATCTTAGTAAGTTTCTTGTTTATTTTTTGGCATTCTTTAAGACAACATTTTATAAAATGTAAACCATTCACACTCTTTCAGAACATTCAATATATATATATATATATATATATATATATATATATATATATATAATACATTTAGTCACTCAAATATTACACTGTAAACAAGTCTTACAGCCCTGTTTAAAAAAAGAAGGGGGGGGGATCCGGTAACGTAAAAAGAAACATTTTCATAACGACAACCTAAAAGAAGATAGAAAAATAGTACATTATATACAAGTAGTAATGGCTAATTTCTAGCACCATTATTTCTGAGCAATTCCCATACACAGAGAGAGAGAGAGAGAGAGAGAGAGCGAGAGAGAGTGGTCCAAAAATGTATTCACTGTTTAACAGTACGTAACTCGCAAACCAATTGGCGGAAACGTCTCATTTTTGGTAGAGTAATAGTTTGTAACTCCAGCATGTAAAATCGCCAGATAAGCATTCTTTTGTTTGTAATTCTGGCAATTGCCACACAAGCGGTGTCCATTTTACCTGCCATCCGAGTCTTGTGTGGGGACGAAAGGTTTTACTTTCAAAAAGATGGTGCACCAATCCACTATCATCGTGTCAGGGAGTATATAAACGAAAATATACCTTCGGATAGCATACCTTCAGCGTGCACAGAACAGAGGACTCCGATCCATCTATTCTGTGGGCCGTTCTTTTCCCATGAGGTTACTTCACGAAGCTTCCCTTCTCCCATACGTGGAGGACGAAATTAGACGCCGGGCAACAAAATTTTACGATAAAATTCCTGCTCATAGAAGCGCCCTGGTTCGGTCTCTAGGAGACTACGACGCTGCGAGACGCCGATTCAGGCGTTACCGGGTACCCCGTATGGCTTGCGGGCATCCGAGGTAACAAAGGAGTTAATCCTTACAGCAGCATAAGCTAAATTACAAATCTCCAAAAGAGCTGTTTGGCTACTAAATTTACCCCATTTTAGATTAATAAAACACCAGGGTGTAAACAAAAAAGCTGTTTGGCATCCTGTACAAAAAATTAAAGAGGAGCAAAAAGCTACCTCAACAAAATTTTCTTCAACAAAAAATATCACATCATCCTACAAATACCACAATTAACAAACTGCGGCCAGACCCAAAACCTGGGTGGGTACGCAGCAAAAACCTTCTGGCTGTTAACAGCCTGTCAGTACACGACTTGGACTTGGACTTGGACGATGGATAGACGAAGAGGTGCTGTACAAGAGTATCTACCACTATTTTAACGCCTCTGGATTTTTATCCATGGGGAACACTAAAGGGTGTCATTCATGGAGAAAAGCCACGCACATTGTATTATCTACGAGATTGTATCATACATTCGTGTGCTGATATCCAACTGAACACGTTGCAGTCGGTACGCGCTGCAGTTCGGCGGCATCGTGTGTGTATGGATCTTAATGGTGATCATTTCGAACACCTACGGTGATATCTGTAAGTTGGACTTTAAACTACACTTTCACAAAAAATTACACATTTCCACCAATTAGTTGCAAGTTATGGCCTGTTAAACAGTGTATGGCCTGTTAAACATTTTCTCGGCCACTCTGTAGATATATGAAAGGTAATAATAATAATAATAATAATAATAATAATAATAATAATAATAATAATAATAATAATAATAATAATAATAATAATTCATAATACGGCTATAAAAGTAATAAGATGTATTTTGTGTTTGAAACCTATTTTTTTTTTTTTTTTTTTTTTTTTTTTTTTTTTACTCAGAATAAGTAGCACTCGGTTTAATATAGAAGGGAAACAAATCAGCATCTAAAGCAATATTTATTAAACAAATGAATGTAGTACAAGTGATTATCACAAAAATTCTGCCCATGGAATTATTTTGTTTGAGTGGTAGTTTTAAGTAAAGATTTTGGAAAAATCTTGGTTTGCAATTTTGAGATATTGAAGTGAAAAATATCGCTATCGTTTATCATCATCATCATCATCATCATCATCATCATCGACAGGCACTCACGTAAAGCGCACTAGCGAACATTTTTCTGTAAGTGGTTTTGGTTTTTTTTTCAGTATGCTTAAACACGCATTTAACATGGTTTGTTATATGCAAAACTTTATGCCTACTACAGGTACGTGACAAAGTACACAAATAACCACTTCAAATATGAACTCTATGCATATTTGGGATCTTTGGGATCATCCAGTAGCTGGATTACTTACAAATGTCTAAAATTTGTATCAGTTTAGTTTGGAGCCTTAGAAATAGCACTGCGTTATTAAAATCCATAGGAATGCCTTTCCTGTTTTCGATGTAAGATGTGTATATAACTGCACATGAACCTACTGTCTGCCCAGCACAAGAAGGCAAGTCAGAGGAATGTGTAACGCAATCACTTATCTAGTCAGTGGTTACCAGTTAAGTTTTTTTCATAGCTACTGTATTCCTTACGGGTTTTAGCGTGTGTCGTTCATCTGTCTTGCATTTGATTTCTTATTAGGCACATGTTACACGCGGGAGATGTATGCGCGAGGTTTCTTTTACCCTGTATGAACGCTGGAGAAAGGGCTCGAAGGCCTCAAGATCAATTTGCACCTTCGTTTTATCCTTTTCAAAATATTTATAATTTGAGACGATTAATATATACTAAAATAATTGCTATTTGCTTCTGAAATAAAATATATATTAGTATACAATCAGTAGGTGTTATAACAAAATGTTGGGGTGAATTCGATATACATTCTATACCAAAAATAGTGCATTACTGTAAATCTTTGAGTGATTATTTACAAAATGTGTAGCTGGAGCTGAACAACACACTTAGGTAAAGTGTGTTGATGAAGCAGAAAAAAAATTGCAGATTACATTGCACATGTAAAGAAATTTAGTGTTCATATTTGCGTTTGAAGTTTAGGAGATCTTTATTTGTAAGAA
This sequence comes from Mantis religiosa, assembly GCA_030765055.1. Lineage (NCBI taxonomy): Eukaryota > Metazoa > Arthropoda > Insecta > Mantodea > Mantidae > Mantis > Mantis religiosa. The sequence continues at coordinate 142,203,727 of CM060952.1, read as the reverse complement.
AAAAAAATAGAACGAGAATTTAGTTAAAGGTTCAAATCGTTATTTTTAACACAACAGCAGTGTTGTTGCTATTTGCTTCTGAAATAAAATATATATTAGTATACAATCAGTAGGTGTTATAACAAAATGTTGGGGTGAATTCGATATACATTCTATACCAAAAATAGTGCATTACTGTAAATCTTTGAGTGATTATTTACAAAATGTGTAGCTGGAGCTGAACAACACACTTAGGTAAAGTGTGTTGATGAAGCAGAAAAAAAATTGCAGATTACATTGCACATGTAAAGAAATTTAGTGTTCATATTTGCGTTTGAAGTTTAGGAGATCTTTATTTGTAAGAAAAAAAAATAGAACGAGAATTTAGTTAAAGGTTCAAATCGTTATTTTTAACACAACAGCAGTGTTTATGTAGCCTACTTTATTTTAAAATACTTCAAATTTTCTCTGGAGAAATATTTCCTTACATTTGTTGTATGCCTCGCAATAAAGGAATAAGCGATACAGTAAGATCCTGGACTGTGTTTCAGGAGTATCTGCATCCTTATGCCCTTAAATAGTAGAGTTTGTGTAAGCACTATTGTAGTATAGTACAATAATTTTTAATTACAAAATTATGACCCAGCGACCCAATTTTTACATTAGTGCTTTAATTAAACTACAAAATTTTGATATGAAGAATCATTCAAATTGAACATGCGGTACTTTATTTTTAGTTTATATAATAACTGTGGTAGGTAGAACAAGGATTGTATTCTACCCAAAAATTCCATCTCAAAATTTCACCGTAAGTATGTTTCAAGGTTTTTGATACCCTTTATCCCACAAAAAAAGCTATTTTTACAGGTAGGCGGTGTGGGGGGGGGAGACGGTATATATTTAGAGGATTAATATAACTTTTCTGAATATCCTTACAAGTTCTTATTCTATATTCATTTTTTATAGTTTTGTGCAACTGGTAATTTATAAGAAACAGGTAAAAACTTATTACTTGAAAATTTGGGTCTTGTTGGAATTAAATTTTTATTTCCGAGATTTTCGTTTCCAATTATTAATTTTTCAATGTCATCCTGGATTTTCAACCTTTTTATGATACCCAGGAAAAATATGGGTCTTGTTTTGAATGTAATTTTCCATTTTCGAGATTTTGTTCCTAATGGTTAATTTTTCAATATGCCATCCTGGATTTAAGTGTTGTGCCTGTTCATTATGTCCAATGAATGACATTTTGAAGCATTTGGCGTGCCGGTTTTTTTCTATCATTAATTTTTTCAAGCTTTGCCTAACGCTTGTCTTCTTTCTGCATGCACCTTTGCAATATTTCTATAAAAACCGTTATCGTGATTAAATAAGCTTTTGAGAGAATTGTTTTATAAGAGAAAAAAATATACAATGGTGAATAGATAATCATAAATGACTTTGTCCAGTGTTTCAACTGCCACTTTACTCAGTTTTCTAATTTACTTTCTTTTTTTCAGCGACACAAAATACTTCCGGCGTATTTGTAGCTTCTTCCGAATTGTTTCCTGATAAGTGCACGTCGTTAGCGCTTTGATAAAAATAGATTGATCTGTTGCGTCATAGCTTTGGATATGTAGTCATTTATGTTCAAAAGATAAAGCTTTTGTATTGTATTACCACTTGAAGTTATTAACTCTTATTTAGAACGTATTATATCTTCCGGTGAAGCTCTTACTTTAAAATATGCAGTTGTTAAATGCAATTTGCGTATCATACCTATTGGGTTCCTTGGTTGTAGAAGTGAGAAAGTCAAATGCCCGCCTCGTTGACGTAGATGTGTGTCTGCCTGACGTTCAAGAGGTCCCGAGTTCGAATCTCGGTCAGGGTGAACTACGTGGATAAGGTTTCTCCGGGTTTTCCCTTATCCTTAAAGAGGAATGTCGGGTAGCTCTAAGCTCTATGGACCTGGACACATTTGAGCAGCATTTCACCCATTTCATTCACCGTCCGATGACTTGACGTTGGAGGACGTAAAATTAAAAAAAGAAAGTCATAAATGAGAGTGACTTAATTCGGTAATGAAACATCTCTGGAGTTCTTCGTTTAACCGCCTGACAAACGACGTGAATTGCATTATTACATACGTGGAGGTACTTATTGTGTGATTTTTGTTTGTTTTGTAATTTACGTCCTCCAACGTTACGTCATATGAATGGAAGGAGTAAAATGATGCTCAGATGAGCTCAGGGTACATAGAGCTTAAAATTATCCCACATACGAATTTCAGGATAAGGGAATTTTATCTTTTCTTTATAGATTTTCCACTTTACAGAAGTTCACCTTCTGTTCCTACTGTCCAGAGATTCCTGTAGTCGTTCCTTCCATTCCCCTCTTCTTCATATAACCCCGGAAGAAACCTTATCCAGATAAGTCACCCTGACCGAGATTCGAACTCGGGACCTCTTGAACGAGATGTGTGATGCATTCCTGTTGTGCATTCGTTACTGCAGTACTTTCTTTCTTCGCATTCATTTTAAGTTTTAACGTTAATATTGAACAACAGGAAGCAGGCGTAAAGTGTCTTCTCCTTTCTCCTTTGTGATAACATTAATTTTCATTTCTGTAAGCCTATGGTGATATTTAGGATACCACTCAGCTGAGAGCATTGATATTATGATCTTTATAAACTCTGTCAACTTAAAATCAAGTCACTTTCTTGGTGAAGATTTGTTTAGTAAAATATAGCAGTGAAAACACCGTATTTCCACATTGGTTCGTTCCCGCAAATTCGAAGGACAGGTGATTGAGACTTCCATTCAACGCTGTGACGTCACAGTTTACCAGCGTTCACTGCAACAATCGTACTGCCAGGCAACTTGAATAAATAAATCTATCGGAAATGTGTAAATGATTTGTGCGCGCGCGCGCGCGCGCCTGTGTATGTGGGTGTTCAAACACCACAAATGCAGATTTAGGAAAAAGTGTTTATACGTTTCCAAATCGAGATAGAACGTAATGCAGCCAACATAATTCAGAATTAAAAGCAGATGCATCGTCCGAAATATGTTTTTAAAGCAAAGGCGAGCGTATCTGAAGGAATGTTGGCAAGCCTCTGAGTAGAATGTGTTAAGCGCGCGCGCCTGTGTATGTGGGTGTTCAAACACCACAAATGCAGATTTAGGAAAAAGTGTTTATACGTTTCCAAATCGAGGTAGAACGTAATGCAGCCAACATAATTCAGAATTAAAAGCAGATGCATCGTCCGAAATATGTTTTTAAAGCAAAGGCGAGCGTATCTGAAGGAATGTTGGCAAGCCTCTGAGTAGAATGTGTTAAGCACCTCAAATGTGGAAGAATATTAATTTTATTTGCAGCTGTGTTTCAGCGGAAGCTTGGCACACGTCGACGATTCTGAATGAGCTGAGATGAAAAGCCCATCATAAATCACGGATGCATTGCTGTAGAATGGTTGTAGCAAGATGTTGTGCCCGTTATATTACCTGAAGTTTAAACAAAGTTGGGTGGGGTGGCAGCATCCAATTGGCTTTCCATCAAAGTTTAAGTAATGGCCGTTAAAGTTGGAGTCTGCGGAGTTAGTTTATATGTGTAATAAAAAGTTTGGTTATGGTGCTAGTCTCCCTCCTCCGTGGCTTAAACACTGTAGTAATGAAAGGCGTGGCGGAAAGTTTGCGAGAGGAGAAACTGCCGCATGGACCAAAACTTTGATCATCTCTTGTTCTCTTTTACTCTCGTGTTCGTCCGCAACATCTCCCACAAGTGCGTTCTGTCTAAGCAGTGCGACTATTGAGGAATAAACGCAGGAGCTACTGGAACTAAAACAAGGATTCTAGATTTGAATATTAGAGCTGCTGTGTAACGTATGGCGCGGATTCATATTGTCCATTATTTTTATCGACCAGTTCTTGTTGCCACAGTATCATACAGAATATTAAGGTAAGAAAATTCCACAAAAAAAAAAAAAAAAAAAAAACACTCGATTACTTCCATTTGCTGTTGGGGATAAATTTGCAAACTTAAAAATTGGATTGTGATTGTACTCTGCAACAAACATTTAATTATCTCTATTGCATTGCATGCTTTATTGGATAGTGGCAGCTCTGACCAACGTTTATTTTACATGAAGTTTTCAATAAAACCGGCTCCATGTTGGAAATAGATCACGCATGTATGCGCCGTAGCTGACTGATACCTACTGGTCAGAAATTACATTAGCACAGTGCCAACATTTAAAGAACGATTTGTTATTGATTGGGCAAAAGGGACAGTATGGTAAATGTGAAAACGAAAGGTCCAATATGTGCTTGTGTTATCTTTACTCCTTAATCCTGACAGCTTGCTCAGCATGCTTTCTGCACAGGGGTGTTGTTTATTGCCATAACGAGGGTTGACCTTGAAGCCTTTTTGTTAGCCTTTTAAGGTCCCCTTCCCCCGGTATAGCATTCAACCGAGCTCAGAAAAAGGTGTGTGTGTGTGTGTGTGTGTGTGTGTGTGTGTGTGTGTGTGTGTGTGTGTGTGTGTGGGGAGAGAGAGAGAGAGAGAGAGAGAGAACAGCATAACACAAAAATGAAAATTGAATACCAAACTTGGTATTTAAGTTGAACACCGTCCAACTGTGCGACACGCTTTTCAATAATGCTTCCCATTCCGAAACAATTGTTTACATTGGAACATTTTTAGAACATTGATTTTTCTTAAAACTATCTTTAACAATTTTGATGGAAATGCCGCGTTTTCTTGACAAGAAACATTTAAATGTTGAATTTTCTGGGAATATACTTCAAAGTCCCTTTATTTTGGAAAGCTTTTATGTAATCGGCAAAATGTAAGAGATAAACAAAATTGTATTACACAAACAAATGTGCATCTCGTTAAAGCATGCAATGTAATCATCATATGTATACTTTATGGATTTAGCCATTTTCCGTACGCATCAACCGTGATGCGGCTATTTTTTTTTCCCTCTTAGTCGTAAAAGAGCACAAATTTCAAATCCTGGTGGCACGCTCTTTAAACCAGTTGGTGTTAATGTATGTAATTCATTTGAATGCAGTGGAGATAAAATTGTCTACGTTGGCACGTTTATTGCTGTGCATAAACGGGTAATTTGAATTCCTACAAAGTCGAGGTTAGCATAATTAAAATAATTTCAAAATTACGAGATAATTTACTTTCTACTTTGTACAGACTTGGAACTGTGCAACCATATTGGTCGGCCTAGTTAAAAAATGTTATGGTCTATATCAAAATAAAAGCAAAATTACTATAAACTTCCATAGTGATGTAGGTGTGTACACCCCGAAGGACTGTTGGCAATTGACTGTGATTGAGAATAGTCATGTCTGCAAGTCAGGGGAAAAAATCCCCGGCAAGTTATTGACAATTGAGCGTGAGTCGGGGTGAGTAACTGACTCGATAAACAGCTTTACCAATCAACAAATTTGTAGGAATTATAACATACCCCCATTTCTCGAACATTTGTACCTGGTACAAATTTGTGGGAATTCACAGCCACTCTGTACAAATAGGTTACGCTATTTAACCTATTTTGCTTTATTCTTTAAATAATCCGCAACTTTTTGACTTGAACTATAGATGTTCAGAAATTTTAGCACGAAAAACATTCTCTCCATAATGAATTTATAGGGTCTACTAGGCGGGAAATGACTAATGAAAAATTCAACTCAATCTCTACATTGGACTAAGATGGTGGAAATCATAAATATATTTCCGCATGTTGCGTTGGTGTCATGTACTCGTATTTCGATCATACAACTCATTATGTACACATTGAGCGCAACAGGAGTCTGAAGACTAAACACATATGTGCTTTTCTCAAAACAGCTTTCCGTAACCGATTTTAGGGTGGTTGTGGGGGGGGGGGTAGTGATCCAAACTTATAACTAAACAGATTTATATTCGACAGCTGCCCAGCTCGCTGAAATAGGGGTTTTAGACTTACATTTTTTGTTGGCAATTTTCTTAAACCCTCGTTATTCTCAACATATCCGACTTATATCTGGGTAAAAAGTCGTCATTAAAGTGTTGTAAAAGTGAATTTTGGTCGTGGTATATGTGTGTGTGTGGTGTGTGTGTGTGTGTGTGTGTGTGTGTGTGTGTGTGTGTGTGTGTGTGTTCGCGCGCGCGCTCGCGGAAAAGCAAAGATATTTGGAATTGGAAAGTAATGAATATGATAACTATACTAGGTGTGACCTGTGTGTATATAAACATAGGTTTCTTGTTCCTGCTGAAATGGAAAAGGAAATTTTGGAAGGAAACATTCTAAGCCTAAGTTATGGATACCTCTTTAACTATATGAAGATTGAGGGAAACCTGGAAAGGAAAAGGAAAGAGAAGCACTGGTGGGATTTGAACCGCTGATCTCCTGTTAAACGAGAAATCAGAGTGTGTAAGCATTATAAATTATTTGCATTACCTCTGTATTAAAGGTTAACGTACAGTGCTTATTTGTTGAAGCGTTCACGTTTCAGGTCATACAAAGGTATTTGTATCATACCATTAAACCTCGTCGCGATGTGAAAAATATTCTCAATAGATCTATTGTTCGCTGCAGTTGTTTGTATGCAGTTTTATCATTTCCATGCTGGGTTTTACATTCATCCCTTAGTTTACTAGGTCACATGCCATAACGAAATGAAGCCCGCCTCGGTAGCGTGGACGGTAGCGTGTCTGCCTCACGTTCAAGAGGTCCCTAGTTCGAATCTCGGTCAGGATGAGTTACTTGGAAATGCTTTTTCCGGGGTTTTCCCTTATCCGTATCCTGAAAGACGAATGTCGGGTAACTCTTAAGCTCTATAGACCCTGGGCTAATTTGAGCATCATTTCATCCATTCCACTCATCTTCTGATATGACTTAAACGTTGGAGGACGTAAATTATATATATATAAGAAAGAACTGGGGCCAATTGGACTCAATCATCTGCCTCCGTGCGGTCAGTGCAACCATATCGAGGAAATCTTGTTGCTAATGGGATGACTAGCTGAGCAGTTTCTGTGAAATCTTACCATACGATTCTCTCTATTCGTCCAAAGCATTACTATAACCTGGAGATAAACGCAATGTTTAAAGTCGGTGCAGAACACTTGCGCCGAATGGCATTCCTGTAAAAATTAAGATTCTGGTAACCGTACTTTAACCGTATGATTTCCCCGTCCCCTTTCTACCTTTGGGGCAGAATGGCTCTCCTATTAATGTGTTTTCTGATATAAATAAGCCCTTAAAAGAAAATCTGGGTCACAATATAAATGCCTTCTGTGAGAAGAGGAACTACACAGTTACAAAACAAATGGGTGGAACATTAGAAATGCAGTCAAGTGAAGAAATCCGCATTTCCGAGCAACGTTTATACTTGAGCTGACGCCTGCAAGCGTAATACCGATTTCATTATGCAGCTATAAAATTCGATATTCCAATTTTGTGTATTGGTGTTTAATAATGCAATATTTGTATTGTTCAGAATAACAAGTTCTGTATATTGTAGACCACCTGATAAAATAATTTAAAATACAACGTTCCCTGCCTCACCCCCCAAAAAGCTTATCGTTGTCATATTTCAAACAAACCTACAATTTAATAGAACAGCGTATGATAAAAGTTTGAAAACTTTTTGTTAAAATTTGCACAATTTAGAAATTTTACGTAAAGTCTCTTAAAAAGGCCGTAGTACTGGACAGAGAGGATTTTGAGCGGTGGTGTATGGAGCAAGGTTTCTCGAAAACTGTAGCATCTCTGCGAATATGTCAAAATTCTACCTTCACTTTTGCCACAAACAGTGTGTGTATATGCTTAGGTCATTCAATAAATAGTGGCAACATTTGAATTAACAAAAAATAAAATATTTTTGGGGCAGTGGCACTATTGCAGGGCTTAGAAGTAATCTCCTCCAACATGAACTCGCCTCCACGCATCAGGAAGCCGACGGATGCCATCCACAGGTCTTGTTGCCCTAATATTCGAACAGACTGCTCTATTGCTGCTATAATTGCCTGTCTGGTTCTAAACGAACTCCTGTAAGTGGTAATTTCATTTTCGCAAAAAAGATCGAAATCACATGGGCTCAGATCTGGGGAGTATGGAGGATGCTCCAGAATTTTCCAGTTCCATCTGCGAAATAAATTAATATCGGGGGCAGATGTGTGAGAGCGAGCACCATAAGGTAACGCAATGGGAATTTCCTCTACGTAATGGATTCGCCACGTACGATATGGTAAAATCTGCCTACCACAAGATTCCAATAATTTTGTATGGTGCTGTCGAGCATTAATATCTCTTGCAACTTGAATTTTAATGAAACACATTTGTTAACATTTAATAAACATATTTAGAGTACTAAAGATAACAACCTACAATTAAACTTACTAAAAATGAATTATTAAATAGAATTATTGTCTTCAAACTAACCTTAGATGCTCTTATTTTCATTATTATCAGCTTACATGATTTACCGCTGATAGCGCCAAATGCAGGTAGTGTGGTAGCCCATTCCAGGCTCTCTTCAATGTTCTCGTTAATTTATTGAGTAATTTGTTTACGATTTTCGGGGGGACCACTCTAGACTGGCACCGATGTCATCTATTTTTTTTTTTTTTTCTGTTAAATCTAATTTAGAATATTTCTTGTCTAACACCGAACCCGAGTGTGAAACTCCTCATGCTGATGCGTAAATTGGAATTGTGATAGTGGTGGAAAAATAATAGGACCCATTTGGTTTTACGAAACTGAGATGCTGCCTGTTTGTGAGGTAAGAATTTTATTGCTTGTCCTCGGCCATCATTTCGCCGGCGACCATCGATTCTGTCACTTTATGGAGAGAGCTGGCAGAGCGTTGAGGCGCTGACAACCGCTGCATTAACTTATTTTGTAATAGTGACGTAACACTAATAAAGCACTTGGGAGTTCTGTGAGTGATATGAAATGTTAGGCAACTAGCTATGTTTCAATGATCCTATATGACAGAATGTTTTGATTGTTCTACAAGTTGCAAGCACTGGATACAGTAAATATGTTTCTCCCACGAGCATGAATCGCCTCTCATTGGTTAATTGTCAGTTATTTGTGCAGCTTCGATATACATATTCACACACAGGGTAAAAAACAAAAATTTATAATAATTTCATTTATATATTTAACATTTCAACTTGAGTTTGAAACTCGACTTGATATATATCCGGACACCTTAATTATAAACTAACACACCAATACTCTGAAATGAACTGAATATTAATTCATTCGTTTTGGAACAGAGTGGTTCGTGTTTTCCTAGCGTACTGTAGTTTATTTTTGAGAAACGTTAAACGTTGTGCGGAAGGAATAATTGTTTTTCGGGCTTTTCAGTGTTGAATGAAAGTTGAGCGGTGGTAACTATTTTTAGGATAAACATCGAATCGCTGGTATTATGAGTCGTAAACAGTTATTTTTAGTTACTTCTCATATTGCGAATTTATATCTATATGTAATATATTCTATGCACGTATATACATTCTATACGTTATATTTGGAATTGTTTCAATGTATTTTGCGTTGTTAATTCTTGAAGAGAAGAGGGTTTAACATATTCTATGTCTTCTCTGCATGGAATAAAATTTGCATTCAGTGATGTATTCGATGGTGAAACGCAATTTGTATATCGCAAAGCGAAACATTTTCTTTTAGTGAGTTAAGAAGGAATGGGTTAACAGTAAATGGTGTATTCGAAAACGTGTTAAAATCACTTCATTTTTTTTTAAGATATTACAATGTTCACTTCTTCACTATGTGGAGTTTGCTTGGCATTGTATTGATCCAATCTTGCTTCATTTGTCATGTGGTCCACTAAAAAGTAGCGTTGAGCTTGTGGGAGACGGGGCATTCTTCCACTGGAGGCTTCGTTGCCTAATATTACTCAGTGGGGTGGAATCCACAGGAGTATAGATTATTGGTCATTTGTGATAATTTGGTTGTAAAAGCTTTGGTTCTCTTGGATTGGTTTTAAGTCAGTTGAGCGGCCTTCAGTATTCGACTACTTATTGAATCAGAGTATTGGTTTAACATAAAGCAAAACTTGTTTGACAGCATAAAGCTCAGAGGTGAAAACCGAGAACAAGTCTGAAGCTTGTACTCACATATGTTTAACATCCTGAGTAATTACAGCATGACACTATTCTATCTAAATTTAGTCATATATGCTTATAAATAACTGTTTTAGCATGCACGACACACCATATATAAAAGAATCTAAATGGATATCTGGTGAGTTCTAATATGTTAATCCCGCGTTGGTATATCATGAAAATCTCTAATTATCTTTATTAGGAATATTTTAATACAAAGTTCTTGCACGACTTTTGTTTTCAAAACTAAGATAAAGCGGTACCGACCGCGGTGGCTGAGGCAGTAGCTTCTCTGACCCGCATTCGGGAGGTCGTGAGTTCGATTCCCTTAGCCGAACTTCCCAATTTAAGGTTTTTTTCCTCACATTTTCAAGGGACGCTATGCGAATGCTGGCAAGGATATTTGCATCCCCGAATTTCCGGTTCCTGCACTTCATCTTATCATTTCACTTCAGCCTTCATCTTGCTACTTTGGCTAATTTGACTATTTCAAGGTTCTAGGTTTAAAACGGAAGGTTTGGAATGTTTGGCAGTGTATTTGCTCTCTTTAAATCCTCGTTCGCCGGATCGAGGCAGGCCTCCAGGTCCCGGACCCCCCCCCCCACCACCCGAACCCCTCCCGAACCCAAGGGAAGCCGATTTGTACGAACCATTAACGGCGAGCTTTCTTCTGAACGTTATTGGGACTTTTCCTTTGCTATCGTCTCTCCACAGGTCCGACCACCTTTAGCACCCTCTCACCTCAGCCCTTTCTCCCGGAAAGACCTCTAGGGGCATAGGCACAGATCATCTACAGGTTGAGATGCTGTCTTCCCGTCGAATCTTGTCAGTAAATATAAAATGGTAACGCTGGTTTATGTTCTTTAGCCTACTCGGTTTTCTGTTTCCAAAGGCGTATCGGTGGTAGGCTTCCAAGTTGAGTCAACCAGCAGTTTTTATGATGTGTTTTTGCGACATAGTGCATGCTTTCTAATAACTTAAAATTTTAAACGCAAAAGTAAGCCTAGTTTGCGTGCTCCTAACGAAAATCTTTGAGCTGTTTGAACGAAGTTGAGCTGCTTGAGTGTTGCTTTCCTGGCAGAGTCGTAAAGTGTGGGTTCTTAATCATATTTAGCTCTGTTAATATTCCACTATGTTCCTATAAATATATTGAAGTCTTGTGCCCTAATTTTTGTATGCTAGAGTCATTAGGCCACTCGCTTAGTGTTTTCGTCCCTTAATGTTGAAATACATGATTTCAAACGTTTTGATCCAACATTAATCCTATTACTTTTATAGTTGTTTTACGACATCAAACTCTGTGTTGTCAAGAACAAGGGACTTTGGTAGATATTGAGAAACGCATTTATTCGGTTTTCTGTTGCCACACGGTGCCTTACCCACAACCTGAGTTCCCGTGGTAGTCCTGTATGAAGTGGAATGGTAAAACGAAGGTGTCAATGAACGAGTTTATCAGTTGAAACTGGAAGAAGCAATCTAGAATTATTTCTGAGAAAATTATTATTTATAAGAAGTATTGAAGTGTTCCAACATTTAGTTTTAAGAAAACTCTCTTTGGTTTTATTTTTATGGAATTTGAGATTACGTAGATGCTACACGTAGTTGTGGTATGTAATTTTAAATGAAATTGTGTACATATGAAACTTGTAAGACATGTAGTTCGAGACCTACTTTAATACACACGTGCTTTGCTTAGGTGTAATGTCAAACACAACATGAAACAGTGCAATTTGTGTATCATAAAGTAAAAGAAGTTTTAACCGTAATAGAGGATAGATACAGTGAGAAACACAACACGTAATACACGATTGTCAATTCATTTTCCCAACGCACTGAAGCAATGCGCTTGACAACCCAATGACGTGAACTCTCGAACCAAATGCCAGTCTGTACGGGATGCTTGTAAGCAGCCGCTAGAAGCACCCGCTTTTGTGTTATTCCGCGCAACACGTGCTCAAGTGCAGACGTCAGAGGAGCTGTCACTTCGTCCATGCCTTGAGTAGAGACTCATATCAGATGTGTAATGTTATCTAGCTTCACAAATTAATCGGAGCACATCATCATGACCATCATGTCTTTTGCATTCATGATCGTTACGTGGCCGTCTTTGCGGACTGCAGCAGGAGTGGTAGATATTTGTGAATTTAGACGTCCCAGTTTCAAATCCCGGTTTGTCACTTTATTCATAAGGCAATTTTTAATATATCTTTAAGTTAAAAGTTGATTAAATCCTACTTAATTTATTGTTACTCAAACTTATCACAATTACGGTTATAATAATAATAATAATAATAATAATAATAATAATAATAACAATGTGTCGCGAACCCCTTATCTATGATAGCGTGGCCTGTGTACACAAAGAGCCGGCAAATAAAGATAGCGGAGATAAGACTTACCGTCACAGATAAATGAGGTAAATGGAAATTTCTAGTGACTTCTTGATTGATAGAGATTATTCGGTTTCTGGTTTGTTTTAGAACAGTCTAGAAATTATCAATGGAGATATATGAGATTGTGACACGCCAAAGGAGCCGTAACAAAGTAAACAGCTGTAAGGTGTTGTAACGAGAGCTGATCAGAACGTTGTAGTGGTCATCGACCTTGGTAGACTATGATTGTGTATGTGACGGATTACTGCTGCTGTGAGTGTATTTCTACGCAAATAAAGAACGATTTGAATTTCTGCAAATTGGACTTTTAATTCTACGCACCCACAAAGTCACAATAATAATATTTTATCATTACTTATTTGCGAATACAAACAAGTAAACTAATTCTGTTTTTCCTTGTTCTATTTTATTTCAAAATGCCTGATTGTGATGGTTTGATAGTGCTATGATTTGTTAAATATTTTGTATATATTTTGTGATCCCAACATCTTAGTCATTGATGTATTTTAACACAGAAAATGCGCTGAGATAATGTTAATGAAAATGAACAGTTTTTGTTTTCAGACCAGTATGTTTATTTTCATGATAATGCATATTAAGAAATCAGTGCCACAATAATATAGAAAGTAAGTTGACATAGATTACAAGCACAAAACGATACTTACACACTAACAGTAATAGTCTTCATCCTGGCAGGTAATGCTGCAGTCTGAGCCTGAGCTTATCACTGAAGTGATTTCACGTTAGTTTATCGTGAATCTGTCATGTCGGTAATATCCTCCAGCTCCATTCCTTCTTGATAACACGGATATGAATAGTGCATTTGTCATCCACCTTTCCATGGACTTCTAAACTTTTCTCTCATTTTGCTCGGTGTTTTAACGGGATCAATTCTCTCTGAACATTCTTAACATTATTTTAATATGCCCTTATTTCACAGTGTCATTTACTGTAACATCAGAATGGCGTTCCATGAACTTGTGAAGCACGTTTATCAGTTTGCTTTTCAAACGTTGACTTTTAAGATGCTTATTGTAATTCTGAGCAGCCATTTTTGTCTATGACACATGCTATATCTATGCGCCATATTGCTACTGATGTTTGCTCTCATGTTCAATATTCACGGTCGGAATAGCTTGTGTTTAGTCAACGGATCATTTGTTTTGCTTTTGATCAAAATTATAAATGTGCTACTATGCTATTAAAGTATTCAGAGTTCATTTAGAGCATACTATAGACAAAAATATCAAGCAATGGCGGAACAATGTTTCCATCTTCATGATGCATGCGAGTACATGCACCAATACTTAATACATTCTATGAGGGCAGTTAAGTACTTATCAATTACCCTTTTAACATCCAGCACCACAAGAAGGCTAATTCTAAATTTGTAGTTTTCAGTAGGTATCTGTATTAATACTCGGAGAAGATTTGAGGCTTTGTGTGTGCAGGCAAAACACTTAACTAAGTACAGTTCTTCCTTACATAGACATAGGCCACTTTGCAACATTGAGAAACACTAGTTCAAAACATATTTCTTCAATTAAATGCATTTAATTAGCATATATTTTGATTAAATTTGCAGTATTTAGTGGGATACATCTACACCGTTAATAAGGTCCGGATGTTTATACAGAAAATAAGAAAATACACAGAACTCAGCCAGAGACGTAACAAACTTACAGCTAATAAGGATGTCCGTCGTCGATCCATCCATCCATACGATATTCTGAAAAAATTAGTAGGCAACAGTAAATCAACAATGGAATACTCCAGTGACAAGATAACCATATTATCACATTTAGTTTTCTTTCTTTTTTGAATTAACTAAGACGAAGCGTGTTATCCCAATGAGGAAATGAATTTCGAGATTTCACCTGAATTCAGAAAAGAGGATTTTCTGAATACATCAGTACTCGCGTTTGTATATGAGAGAGAGAGAGAGAGAGAGAGAGAGAGAGAGAGAGAGAGAGAGAGAGAGAGGGGGTGTAATATATTTTTCTTTTAAAATTTATGTAATAGTTTAAGTATTATTTAGAGAATGATACTTGGTGTTGCCACTCGTTTGCAGAAAGAAAGGGAGAACATTTATTTACTCAAGCTGCCATCCTTGGATATCGGCCAATAGTAGAGTAGAAATGCTTTACAAAGAGCAAGAATGCCCAGTGGCGGATTCCTATAAGTTTACCGATGCATTTTTCATTTTCAATATCGAATATTTCAAAATGTTCCCCACTGTCATGGAGTCGTTTACATTAATTAAAAATATATTGTCATCGCACCACTTAAACGTCCAAGTGAAACTATTCAAACTTTTGCACGTATTCAAAGATTGTGTTTCTCACAATTTTCCATTAATTTCGCTTTCAAATTCATTTGTCTTATATCGTTGCAACAATTGTTCTATATAGATACAATTTATATGTATAGTTTCAATGTGTTGCTCCTCTCTATTAAACTTTTTCCCAAGCAATTTTTTACGAGTATTTCTTTCAAAATCAGAAATGCATTTTTCTCTCCTTATAGTTCCACCGAATGGAATTTTTTCTTCTATTTTATTTTAGTCCGTCTTCCAAACTTGGGAGAGTTCAATCTATACAATGAATGAGCCCGCTTTTCTAATTGCCGCCCCACATTTGCCGCTAGAGTGTCTTTTTGGATACTCTGTCGAATATTGGATCTTTTAATTTATTTTTTCACCGTCGGCTAATAATAGTTTGCTCATTATTTTTCTTTTGTAATAATGCTATAGCTGCAGCAGTTCTTCCGGTTATGCTCGTCACTGAAATGGTCCAGCCCGCCTCGTTAGCGTAGATGGTAGCATGTCTGCCTCACGTTCAAGAGGTACCGAGTTCGTATCTCGATCAGGGTGAGTTACCTGGATAAGGTTTTTTCCGGGGTTTCCCTTGTCCTTCAAGACGAATGTCAGGTAACTCTAAGCTCCATGGACCCTGGGCTCATTTGAGCATCATTTCACCCAATTCATTCACCGTCCGATATGACTTAAAGTTGGAGGACGTAAATTAGAGGGGAAAAAACTGAAATGGTCGGTTATCTGCATTTCAGGACCTCACATGTATTGCTAAGGTCCTCTGCATTAGGTATTTTACATTACCAATACATTAGGTATTTCTTACAGTCTGATTTTATAAGGTTTCCTTTCTTTTCAGCACCGACTATAAATATTACGAACATAATTAAAATTACAAACCTAACATTCACAAAGGCAAAATCCAAATTAATTTTATAACGCTGCTGATTTATTATACGCTTATGAAACAAGAACGATCGCAAACCCATGTTATTTTCTCTGCTAATCACGTCAAATAGATTACGTCGAATTTGGTGTGAAAGAAGTGCTGTGTTTATTATGGTCATTTAAAACCGATGGTGTAATTAGACTTTCCTTAACTGTTGTAGAAGAGAACAAGCAGAAGCCCGAAGTTAAAAAAAACTGCTGCTCTAATAAAATTTATTTTCGGCGTTTATCGTATTTTAAAGGTTGGCATTTAGTGTTTATAAATCACAGTATTGGTCTAAGAACTCTCAAGAATGTTTCCTTTTCTCATATGAATTTGTATGCATTTTTGTAAATATATTAGATAAATAAAGACAAATAAGTTACATGCCTTATTTTTCTTTCGTACCTCTCTTTTTCTTTATTTTATATTCGCATATCGAGCATCCCTACAGCAGCTTATTCTGGAAAATAGTACAGAAACTGAATGATGTGAAATAGGTGCTAACATCTCGAAATCTAACTAAAGCCAATTTTATTGCGTTTTTTTCTTGTTTTGGTGTACCTTTGGTCCTCTAAAAAAAGGATGCCTTTACGAAAGCTTTAGGAAACCTTTCTCCTTCACATGTTACTGTATTCTGCTGGTTTTGGAGAATATAAGAGGGAGCTGCCATTTCTTAAGTGCCAGACTAACAGTAGTGTCAGAAGAATATTATTGCAAAACAATGATTAGGGAAGATCCTAGATGCCTGGAATAACCCGTAAGGACATTGATTAATTCTTCGAGTGATTTCACCTTTCCTTAGGATCACCTTCGTGAGGGAGCGGTTTCAAGATCGGTGCCCGATAATTTGAAGCACATAAACCTAACACGATTCAATGGTGCGAAGAAATTCTGAAACGAGTTAACTACGGGATGTTTTGATTTGTTTCATATATTGCATATATCAATTTGAGCCTGAAATAAAACGCCACTCCTCCGTTTGGTTGTTTCCAGCTGATTAATTGCACGTCAAAGTGAAGAGACCAAGGTTGAATTCGAAAAGCAGGAAATTGTTACTTCAAAATAGGGCACAGCAGTATGTTGTGAAAATGTGTCGGGAAATCCAAGAAAAGCATACAGAAACAGGAGTAACATAGGTTGCTGATTTTCCTGCCCCGAAAAAGCAGTTTTAGCATACGACGTGTGACCTGCAGTGCCACTGAGTGGTGGTGTAATTCCAGAGGATGGAACAATGTATATAGTGCAAATGGGAAAACTTCCACAACTTGTGATAAAACGTTTCTATGAGAATTTGACTTTTGTGTCTATGCTTATCTAGTGACCTTACTACGTGGAATATACTATTTTTCCTCAGCGTTTACAGAAATCGGGAGGTGTGCCTATATCTAAATCACTAGCTTCACTCCCTCCCCCGCCACCCAAAAAATAACATTTGACCTTTTTATTTTTGTAATTTACGCCCTCCAACCTTAAGTCATATCGGACGATGAGTGGAATAGGTGAAATGATGCTCAAATGAGCCCGGGGTCCATGGAGCTTAGAGTTATCCGACATTCGTCTTTCAGGATAAGGGAAAACCCCGGAGAAACCTTATCCAGGTAACCCAACATGACCGAGATTCGAACTCTGGACCTCTTGAACGAGGCAGACATGCTACCACCACGCTACCGAGGTGGGCAAACCTTCGCCTATTTATGTAAGCGCGGATAGATTTGAGTTCTCCGTATAATCGTTTGTTTATCTTTTTAGGGTAAAACAGCTGGTAAAGAGTTTAATTTAGGCAATAATTGGAAGAAATTTCTTCTTTAACAAATATAAACTCTGAGCTGCAGAAATTGTTTTTATGATGTCTTGGAAGCATAAGGTGTTTTTGGTCAGTTATATTTTAATGCAACATCGCGCTGTTACGTGCAAGTAATAAGTGAATGCCATGTTCATACGATGCTGTATAACGTGATTTTTATTTCATTACTATACCACGGTGTAAAAAGTTCAGTTCATATTTTCCCAAGGGTAAGGAAAGTTTGGGTTTATCTGTAGTTTGTGTGAATTAGGAGTAAGGGTAGTTTAGACGGCCAAGTGGCACTAAGCAACATTTCATTTTGAGAGTTTTAGAGTTAGAGCAGTTTTTTTTTATCCCCCTTTAAACTTTGAGAACACAAACTTTTAGTTTCAACTTCCCTCGTTTTCCTCCCCCCTCCCCTCGCTTCTCTTCCCTCTTGCTGTTCCCTTTTCTGCACACAACTTTACTGTACTTAACTTTGTAGTTTCAGACTTCCTCCTCCAGCGCCCTGCTTGCCAGACTTTGTACTCCGCTATATTGGTGTCAAAAACATTGCTCCGTTTTTCCTCGAGAACTTCGTGCACAAGTTTGAATCTTTGTACAGTAGCTTCTGTTGTTGGAAGTGATTAAAATGCTCGCACTACTGTGTGTGATCTGATTGTATTGTTAGAAAACCCTTAATGCGGAGGATTTTGAGCACACGGCTACTAAATGGCTTACATTAGAATTAGTTTCAGAGAATTGCTAAATTTTTAATAAAATGTGGTCGCTTTTATTTACTTTCACTGCTACAGACTTATACTAAGCGGAGGAACTATTAAATTTGTCCATTTCAATATGGAAATATCGAAATAGATGTTTTATAAGATTCGCCGATTGAGTGAATTAATACATTAGAAGAGATCTTATAGAGGCATGGGGTATGCTTAATTTTTTTAAACAAATGTAAAACAAAATGTCGGTTAAATAGGAATCTAAGATAAGGCATTTTTAAAGAATTGTTAATAGCTATTGTTTAAGAAATAAATAACACGAGTAAGTTAGATATCGATAATTATTCGCGAACGTCCCAGAGCCAAAGTAAGCTCTCGTTTGTGTTAATTCATCAAACAGAAACGAAAGTTCATAGCTTTTAAATGGTGCTGATAGTATTTCCTCCCGTTCATTTTGTATTGCTGTAATCTCTGCTTCAATTCGACTAGGAATCCAGGAGTCCTATTCTCATGCATTTCCCTGTTCACTATTGTCGGTTGGTCCAAACATTAAAGATGGCAAAATTTGATCTGCTAATTCAAAATTTAAAAGAAGCTGTGCTGAATCTAACTACGAATTCTACGCTTGGTTATTATTTTTCTTCGCTAATTTAACATTCCTGCTTTACGTAACAGGCTTAGTATTTATTTGTCATAAAGAATTCGCTAACTCGGAGTGAAACGCAGACAATTATCTATTATTGAACTGAGGAGAGATATTTGTTAAGGCTATTTACTAAAATAAATGCGTAATAAACAGTAATAAAATGGTAATTACATAAATATTTTATTATGGTATCTACCGCATTGCTTCAAACTGACAGGGCTGTCCATTTCATAGTTCATATTGAATGCCTGGCCTATAAATCATATAAGAGTTAATAATGATTAAGAACTGATATTTACATGACAATTGTGGTATAACCATGTAAATCATTAAATTTCTGCAAATAATTTATGAAAAAGCTTATGATATTAACATGACAATTACTGCATACCAATGTAAATCTTGAAATTTCTGCGAATAGCTTATGAAATCCTCTTCATAATACATATATGGGTAGCATCCTAACCAAGATTCAAACTCTGGATCTCTTAAATGTGAAGCACAAACCTATTTCTTTATCAGATGTGACTTTATATAGTTGTTAAGAGATAGAAAATAACTTAAAGAAAAGCAAATCTCTTTAAAATTTAGGACTCATAATGTTTTATACGACTAACTGCTCCTGAGAGATGAATTATAAATTTATATAAAGTTCAAAATCATTGCTCTGTTTACTTTCACTACTAGGTACAGTAAGAGGCGAAGTAATGCATTCCATCCAAAACATCGATGCTGAGATTTCACCGGAAATAAATTATAAGGTTCTCTGAATATCTTCCTCTCCAAATAGAAAAAGTTCGGCTTGCGCAACCTTGTTAGTGAACAGCATAACTCAAAAAGTAAAAGTCTTTTAATTAAGCTCAGCATCTTTGAAGATGCGACATTAAGATTTTGAAGTATGTCCCTCACTCCAAATCACTCTTTACAGGAGCAGTATTTCAAATTTTTTATTCCTAAGTTGCTGAAATGATGTTGATTAAAATACTACACGTTTAAGATATTTTCAAGACAAATGGAAAGTATGTCTTGAATTTTCTAAGAATAACCTCTGGTGTAATCTTCATTCGGTATTACTGGTAGAACGTAAGAGATAAACGAATCTTATGTACAAAAAATGTAGATCTCGTTAATGCTGAAAACTCATTTTTAGCTAACCATTACCAAGGTATTCCTTATTGATTTACATTTTCATATACTTATACCGTCCTCAAATTGAAGTCATGCGTCCCAACTCATTATGCAAAGAGAACGGAAAATTTCAAAGCCTCTCACACAACCAGCTCTTAAAAGAATTGAACAAATTTCAATGGTAATATAGATTTTGATACACTGAATCTAAAAGGAAAATTATTTTGAACAGGGAGAGGGAGCATAACAAAATAAAACAAACAAAAAAACAGAAAGCCACAAAAATGAAATATGCCTCAATGCCAAATTAAATAATGAAGTTAAATATCTTCTGAGGATGTGACACTAAGATATTCAATACAATTTTTCATCCCAAACCACCCTTCAAATGGAATATTGTTCATTTTTTATTTTGCTAAAGCTGACTTCTTAACGGTTTTGATTAGGTGCCTTACGTGACAAAATTATTATATTTACATTATTTCACTTTCATGAAAATTATGAAGCACCCTTCATTCGCTAAACATTTTCTTTAATTTTGTAAAACGATTAAATCATAAGAGGTAAATAAAAGAACACCGGTCTCTTTAAAACACACACTTTCAAATAATACCTTTTTATGTCCTCAGTCCGTTTCCGAGATTTCCATTCTTACACATTTGAGTTTTACAATAATTTATCTTTTGTAATGATCAGTTGTTTCTTGCGAAGTCCGGAAAAGTGTAGAGTTTCCCAATAGCGAACTGTTTTCAAACAATTGACAATTGCTTCGGTATTGTGTGTCTTGTAGTTAAAGCGAAATATATCCTGGAAATTTTTCTGCGGGTATAAATCTTTGATTAACATTAAGCAAATAGAAAAGTAAACTTTTCTAAGATAGGTTTGCAAACGTTAATCAAATAAACGACATTGAGTAAACAACGATGTGAATGTAACGCATCATATATTAGGAGCACCTGGCACGACAGACAACCTAAGGAAATTCTGAGGTCGAGCAGTGCTTCCGTCCATACAGGATATCCTGGGGAAAAGGTGATATTGAGGGTGGCATGGGGTCTGTCGACCTAATAACGGTCGCTTGTATATTATTTTCGAGGCTAGAAACCGCTGCTTTTCATAAATAGCTAAATCACACCTAGCTGATTTTATCAAACTGTTTTGAACTTTCAAGATTTAAAAAGTTTCTGAAGATAGGCGTGTTACTGGTACACTAAGAAAAGAAAATTCAGTTGTGTTATATTTATATAATTTTATCTCACTTTCATTTATGTCTGTATAGATACCATCAACTATTCCGTCACAAATTTGTTTTTCTCGGTGTCCTAAATCGAATTTTTTCTGAAATGCTTATTTTTGTAGCAGGTGCAAGACGAAAGTAGAAAACAGAATGGGTATTCAAATGTAGCTGTATTATGACCTTAAAACTCCACATTCTTTCCATAACATTGCT
Organism: Mantis religiosa; assembly: GCA_030765055.1. Taxonomy (NCBI): domain Eukaryota; kingdom Metazoa; phylum Arthropoda; class Insecta; order Mantodea; family Mantidae; genus Mantis; species Mantis religiosa. The sequence goes on along the minus strand of CM060952.1, from coordinate 142,182,283 downwards.
ATAAAGATCGCGTTAGTACTTCAAAAAATTACAAGCATTGATAACGAATATCTCCGAAAAGACATAATTGGTAAGAACGTAATTGAAATAAATTGTGTTTTCAAAGGATTACATATTGCGTGTTGTAAGATTTTGCTGTTATAGTTGTATTCTAATGTGATTGTGATTATGGTTTACCCGTTATGCTAAGCTACGTATACAAAATTCCTTTCGAATGAAGAGAACTTAACAGCTGTTCTTAAACTTTTAATTCAGCGTGTATTTGTCTTTATCTATTTAAATAAAAATCGAGCCCTATTTTAGAAAGTCACATTTCGAAATATCTTGCATAGATATAATAAGGTACCGTTCTTGAAAATCACGTCCCATCTTTTAAATATATGAAATTAAATACCAAGGTTAATATTAATCCACCATTTTGACTCTTGCGTTATATTGTTCACACATACACACACGGACCTAATTTTTAACTTAAATTTATTTAGGGATTTCAAAATATTTCCGTAAGCAATCCACATGTATGTGTTGAGTGGAACACTTCATATTGTAGGTAAGTCGCAAAGAAAGTAAAGAGGAATAACTGCACCACTTTCGAATTTCTACAGGGTGAAGGCCATGCAGAGATATGAGGTGCGGACAGCTGGCGAAGTTGCTGCGGTATCGGCGGTGCATGATAGTAAATATGGTACAGGTTTTCCTGTTATTTGTAACATGCATAACATAAACACTTATACAAGAAAATTAAATTACTTATTTTAGGCCAGGAGATTTAGGAACTGCCTCCCTTGGTTGTTCAAACATTTTTGACACCTGGTTAGGAAATTACTCTTTACACTGCAGTGTTAGAGATGACATTAATTTCATGACGAGTATTGTATGTCAATGTGGATTGGTTTTGTGCTCCCTCTAGGGATAAAAATAGCAGGGTTAAATCGAGATAATCAGAGGCCATTGGCGGTTGGAGAAAAAAGTTGAGTATATAGTTGAGTATGTCTACAAGTCATGTTTTATAAAACTTGAGTAAACGTATAATTATGGCACAAGATTTTAACTTCGGTAAAAGTAATAGGAGTTTTACAGCCGTATACACTTGGAGGTTGAAGGTGGTGAGCATCCACTACTTAAAGATGCAAGACACTTCAATTGGATTTCGGATGATGGTTAACTGCACGCGCTTTATTTACTGTCTGCGGAAATGGAATCTTCCAAGTGCTAACTGTGGACATATTTACACCGGCCACTCTGCCAACAACATCGAGTGCAACTAACTTCAGGTTTGCATCGCGCAAGCCGTAATTGGGATTAACGTCCTATTGGGCACTTCATAAGCATGACCTTCCAAAGGAGAATGACTTCGAATCATTCATACGCGTCGATGTGATTGCAAATAGGCGTGCATTCGTGTTAAGTGTATAAGAGCAGCACGCTCTCAGAATGAATGTCTCAGTGCGAAAGAACGAAAGAGGAATTAAAAAGCAACCTCATACCATTTTCTTCAGTCAGACAATAGTCTTCTTTACCGTTAATTCTAGCTCGGTTTTTCTCGATATGGAGCATTGATTCACGGCGTGGCACAGTCCTGTCCTCTTCCTACCGGCTCGCATAACCATAGTCTATGAAATACAGCCGTACTGCACAAATTTTAGGTGATAAACTGCTGTTTACATTGATTTGTAGAAATAAATGAATTTCTAAAACGAAGTCGAGTGGATATTTTTTCAGAATTTGAAGGCCGCAATACCGTCGTGTAATGGAGAGACTAAATCACTTTGGTTTTAATCATTCTCCACCACAGATGCTGATATTAGCCTGCGATATTCCCATATAAATTTAACTATTTTTGTAACCTGCTCTATTTGAAAACAAATTAGTATTCAATTCTGGGAAAGTGAATAACAAATCGAATCTTGATTCTGATTTCAGAAACGATTTCCTTGCTAGCAAGTTAGTCGTTCAGATTTTGTCCCACATATAATTAATTTGGAAGTAATAATGTCCGAAAGCTTGATCATTGAAGCATATATCGCTCGGCTGCAATCCGGCGAAGCCATAATCAGAAACAAAACTGCTTCTTCGGTGGGTTTTCTCAAGAAAACCTTTCATTGGCGCAAATAATAATTCGAACTTTTGTTAAGAGCACCCAAATATGTATTCCCGCAAAATACCGCGGTCGAATGGTCAGCGTTCAAATCTGTTTCAATTGACGTCCTCAATTTAAATCGTATTGGAACGTTCTGGCTTTTTAACTGGATATGTGGGTTTCTCTTTTTAGTTAAAAAGGGGGCAACATGGTATAACAGAGAACCATTTTGCAATTTTTTCGTTTTAATAATCGCATTTTAAGTTATCAGTTTTACATACTGCGTGACATTGATGCTGATAGGTATATTACAAACGTAAGACAAAAATAATGCTGTATTCTTAATGCACGTACCTACAAGCTTGTTCTTGCGCACCTGTTGACTCACATATATCATCCGTTCTTTATTTTTAAATTTTGATATTTACTATTTAATACAGTTAGTAAAATACTTAAGTGGATGTTACTCTAGCATTCATATTTTTACACAGTTCTATATCACGCTTAAATGCCCTTAGAATATGCATAAAATATTTAGCACAGATCTAATTTATGCCTAAGAGACTGCATACCCACTGGAGAGAGACTTCTACTGTCTGCATGTCGATATTTCTATGCCAATCAGATGTTTGGTTGCCTTTTTGTGTAACTGTGCAATCTGGATGTTTCTAGGGTAGTCCAGCTCTTGAAGGTAACTTCTATTTCAGTATGGAATGATGAATAAGAAGCAAACTGTGCTTTCAGTTTACTTATCTTTATTACCTCTTTCACCATTTGGATTAGAAAAGTCTCTGTTCTTGGCGCATAACTGTTGGCGCCAGTTTAGTTGCAAACAAAGCTTTATATCTGTAATTTTTCTACAGCTTTCACATTACAAGTTGTATTCTGAACACAGTAATTTCCTTGTTTCTTTGATGTACGATTTGCCACTTCCGTCCAAAGTTCTGATTATTTACTCCTTCCAGTTCCTTATTTCCTCTGTATTATCGTTTCTACCTGCACTTTTTTTCTTCTTTTTGTGTCATCCTCATTTATTTGATCACAATTTGTTCATTCTTTGTTCATTTTCTGCAGGTTTTGTTTGCTAGTCTCCTGTTTGAAGAAGTTGTGTGTTAAATTCCCGATCTTTTATTGTGTTATCTATTTGCCCTATTAATTTACTAGTGACTTCCAGCTCCCTTAATATAATTGTTACTTATGGTCGGATGTGTTTCCAAATCATTCACTTTAGTGTCATTTCTTGTAAATATAAATGATCATGGAGATTAAGTTTCGCCACTTCGTTATTGTCGGTTATTTTTCTTTCCACAGGGAACATATCTACTGTAAGTTATTTACTCGTAATTCCGAAACTAAAAGCTCGCCATTCACTTTGTCACACTTAATATTGATGTCATCATAGTGTACTTTACGGAATTCTAATGTAGGTACTTAATAGATTTTAATGCTTAGATAGAACTTAAGTATAATAGTATAGTCCTGTAAGTTCTAAAGAACGCTCTAATCTTTTGTTGCGCCATTGTAACTCATCACAATGCCAAGTTATACAGTGTTTGAACATTTGTTAGGGCTTGGATCTGAATCTGTAAATGTATTTTAAATGCACAAACAAAATTCTGTTTCTTTCCAAGTTGAGTTATTCAGCATAATAATTAAAGACTTCTGTTATCGCCAAATCTTATCTCAAACTACATTTTTAACATGTTTTTTTTTTTTTAAACCTGAAATTTACGTTTTACACCCTATTTATGAGATCCAGTCCACGGTCAATATTGTAATTAACATTATTTTGTATTTGAACTAAGTTACCATATGCTGTACTACCCTAATAAAGAACTTTTTTTTTAATTTAAGTGGCCGATATTTGCTTGCGGTTCAGAAGAGTAAGTCATCTAGTATATCAGCCTCAAGCACTTTCTATTTTCAATCAAATTATAAAGCAGTTGATTGGCGGGAACTACATAAGTGTTCTTTTACATTAACCGTGTGTAGGTCAAGGTTTGGAGAGGTAGAGTCGGACTGAAAAGTTAGTGCAATAGCCGGGATTTGAACTATGAATCTTTTGGTTTCTATCAGGTTCCTATAACCACTGAGTTATCAGGCAACATACTAGCATGCCATTAAATTCTCCACTGACGTGTTTTCCCTGGTAAACCGCTAGGAGATCCCAAGTACACATGGGATGCATACCTTAATGCTGTAAGTACCTATAAGTGTCTGGCTTCTAGTTTAGACGCTATGGAAACATAAATTTTAATCAAGGCTTCGCGGGTGATCAGCCGTGTCAAATTAATAAACGTCGAGCTTTCGGCCATTGTAAACTTGATTAGTAATACTCGTCGTGGAAGCTTCAAGTCTTACAACATAAATGTTCTTTCACACTAACCTGTGCACGGAGAAATTTGAAAAGGCAGGGTCAGACTGAAAAATTCAATACCATATTCACCGCACCGCAAAGTGAGATTTGTGGTGGTGAACAACACGGCGCTGGGCGGGTTTTCTCCGGAATCTCCGGTTTCCCCCGCTATCTCGTTCCACCGGTGCTCCATCTTCATCTCATGTGTCATCGCCTGCGGTGCCGTATGTAGTAAAAGCGGGCGTTAAACACTACCCATTTCATTTCGCTTCGGTAGCGTGGTGGTAGTGTGTCTGCCTCACGTTCAAGAGGTCCCGAGTTCGAATCTCGGTCTGGGTGAGTTACCTGGATAAGGTTTTTCCGGGGTTTTTCCTTATCCTGAAAGACGAATGTCGCGTAACTCTAAGCTCTATGGACCCTGGGCTCATTTGAGCATCATTTCACCCATTCCATTCATCGTCCGATATGACTTAACGTTGGAGGACGTAAAATAAAAATAAATGCACACATCAGCAATGGCAATGGCGAAAGTGCAAGTTGGGCTTTGAATTAGTTCCTCATCCATCTGGTATTTCACCAGAATTATCAAACGACCCTCGTATCTATACATTGAATGAACTCTTGTGCAACCTATTCTTACAAACTCTTATTTCTGAGCGTGTTTCAGTTATTCGGGAATAACATTCAAAAAACTCTTGTTGCTAATTTAGTTATAGGTTCAAGGGGAATACGGGAATACATTAACCTTTAAGCGGCAGTCAGACCTTTAAGGAGTTGGTGCTATTCCATTATCTTGCTTGGTCAAATTATTTAAAAAGACTGATTTGCACATTTACATGACATTCTTGTACGAACTACTCTTATAAATGATTATCCTTCTATTTACTTCATGCTCATTGAGGTAAATTTTATCCTGTTGCTAGTTTTCTGCAATATGGGAAGACGGTAGGTTTTAAGTGAGTCATTAAAGTTGTGGTTGCTATGTACTGCCTTTGGAATCCCACACTCTTTGCATGGCCAAGGGGAAAAAAAAATAAAGTACAGCTTTGTATTTGAGAAAAGTTTATCGTCAAATAACAATGAATATGTTCTAAATGGCGTATCAAGAAAAAGACGATATTGCATTTCTGTGTATGAAGATATGTGTTGTCTATGGCTTACGGATTCCGAGTTACGGAAAAGTCACCTAAAATGAAGACGCCTTTTAAGGATATACCCAGAATCTTCAGGATATTCTTTTTCATTTGTAATGAAGTATCTTAAACATACGGTATCGTAATTAAAGTCATAGTGTGAATTTTAAGAAAATCAAAATTTTCAAAAACATGTTGATTTAAAGGGCATATGGACTTAGATTGTCTGGAAAATCTGAACTTTAACACCAAGTTTGGTACATAAATAGACTTTTGTTTTTGAATAATTTTATTTTTTTCATATGGGGTGAATCAATAACTTTGCCTACGTGCTATACCTATAGAGAAAGTAAAAAGGAACATTGCGGTAGTGTTATATAAATGACTGAGGCTTCGACATTATACTATTGAATTTTACTAAGGTTCAGCTCAGGTCATAATTATTCAACTAGATTCATAAGGAATAATAGTGGTAGTGGTAGTAATGTCGCTTTGAAAACAAATGGCATATGAGCTTTATCTTTAATATGGAGAAATTATTATATCGAGAATGCAGCACTTCATTGGCATACGCGAGTTGGATGTAGAATAGTTGCAACCGTATTGTAACATATCTAGATAACGTTAGTATCCGAGAAAAGCTACATGTGTTTCTTATGCCGTGTCTACCACCTTCTAACACACATAGAATGCCCTGAGAGCTGTATGTCAATGTGGATGGTAGGTTGCATTGCAAACCATTATCGCCCTATTCTGCGTAGAGTTAGATGGTTATATTATAAAAATAATAATATATTGCAATAGTATCCTATGCACGTCAGGTACAGATGATGCAGTGCAACACCATTAACGCCATGCCACAGTGATCATCGTCTTTACGTAATGCTCAGAACGTATTATCATTAGACGAGGTGAACAGGTATGTTTCCATTGATTGCATTGCCGTTACAAGCCTGATGCTGAGAAATGAAACCAGTTTTCATCAATAATGATGCTTCCAGTGAAGACGCCACCTTCACTGTGGTAGCAGTTCAGCGAGTCCTGTGCAAATGCGTAACAATGCCAATATTGTGATTCCGCGACTTTCTATCCAACGCATTGTAGCTTTGGGGAGCCCTAGAACTTGTGCAGATAATGGGTACGTTTTGGCGGCCTATGCCTACTTGTGCGGCCAATCCAGTCCATCAGCGACTAACATCCAACAGAGAAGAAAGATTTGGGTTCGTTCTGAACCGGAGATGTGAACTGTATCCCGGCATTCACGAACCGTTTTCATCTATCTTGCCACTGTGCGATAAATCATCCTATATGCTTAACGTAATCTATGATAATATTTAGCACCATGACGTCGTGCAGCTTCAGTTTTGATCCAAGAACATTATTCCTGCTTCGAAAACATTGCTTGGAGCTCTTTCCCCGTCTACCTTCACTTCACAGTACCGCAGCACGTCATTGAATAACTGAACTGCCACCACTCGCAGGGAAGGTCATCGACCATACCAGATTCATGCAACCCAGTGACAAACACGGTCATGAACACTGCGTTCTGCAAGTTTTGCCACTATTTGTACATTCACTCCTAGCATAAGTAGAATAAAATTGGTTATAGATGTTTATATAATGAACAGACATCGGATAACGTGCACCTCAGCAATCAATGTACGCGTACCTGTCGCGAGGTCAGGCGCGACATCAACAAACGTTTGTGTCAATAAATATACCGAAGCGCTGTGTGTGTACAGTCCGGTACGGATACAAAGTGTAAGCTACGTTACAATATGCCATCCTTCTCATTGCTTTCGTTGCGGGAATTACAGTTAACACAATATGTCAAACACTTTGCAGCCCGCCTTGGTGGCGTAGATGGTAGCGAGTCTGCCTCACTTTCAAGAGGTCCCGAGTTCGAATCTCGGTCAGGGTGAGTTATCTGGATAAGCTTTTTCCAGGGGTTTCCCTTATCCTGAAAGACGAATGTCAGGTAACTCTAAGCTCTATGGATCCTGGGCTCATTTGAGCATAATTTCACCCATTCCATTCATCGTCCGATATGACTTAACGTTGGAGGACGTAAACTTTAAATAATAATAATAATAATAATAATAATAATAAACACTTTGCACTCCCTAGAAGGCAGATCTACCTGCTACGGACAGTTATATACTCGTAAACTTCATATCCCTTTAAAGGTGTACGGGCTCCGATGTCTGATAATGAACATCAAAAGCATGCCACAGTAATTCGGTGAGCAAATTAGTGAGCGGAGTCCCTTTAGCTTTTTATAAGCTGAGTGTCAAGGCATGGTATGCAATCGTAGCTTTTAATATTTAATTTTTCTTCGCCGAATATGTAGAGCGTTCTTACTTCATGCTCTGTTTATACAACTTAATTGTTGTCTGCATAACACATACATAACCTTCATTTGATAGGTGTCCACCTAACGGGGATTTTTGTTGACACTAGGAGGCGCGCTCTTTGCCGGAAAATTTGGCAGTTTAGTGCTTTCAAGCCGAGATTTGCAAAATTCCTGATTCTTGTGCAAGCCTTGTCAGATTTCTTTGAACGTCATTCCAGTTTTTCTCCGATGTCGTCTGTAAGAACAGACATTTACTTTCGATTTCTTATCAGGAATTGATCCCGCTTTCCTGAATCAATTCACAAGATTACAAACCTTCCCCGCCCCTCCTGTGAGGCGCATTGAACCGCAGATATGTCTATAAATCGCAATTTCGATCCTGCATAGTTTGTTTTGCACATAGGAATTTACATAAAGATTCTTTCTGCTAGTATACAGCTTTTTTGACATTATAACAGCACCAATACATAATACTGAAGTGCTTGGTCTCGCAAAATATCATCTTTTATACAAAGACTTTGGGATCAATAATTAGCTTGCACACGAAGAGGGAACACTATCTGTTAGAAACATAGCAGTGCAGGCAAGCAATTTATTTTGGCCAAACTAGAAGCGGAGCCACTGTGCTTCGTACTTTGCAAGATATTTTCTTATGTTACCTACAACTTCTAATTGTTAATCCAAGCTGCTGCTTCTTTACTTTCCAACTACTACGTAAGATCGTTTTGCTATTAAAATCCAGTAGAATGTAAAATTGTTATAGCAACATCGCAGAAATCTTGCATGCAGCTTTACTTTCCACACGGTTTTGGGCATTGCGGAAGGAAAGAAATGCGCGCTAAGGTTGGAATTTTTTTTTTTTTTTTTTTTTTTTTTTTTTTTTTTTTTAGCTTTTTAAAGCCTTTAGCCTTAACGTTTTGTTTTAAATCCTATAAGTACCTAATTTACAGTCATAAAAAATTAATAATTACACAACTTCATTGGGGTTAAAAATATGTATGGTACTAGGAGAGATCAATTACTTTTATACTTTCTAATCCGTTTTAAAAACGTGTTATATTAAAAATGTTAAATTCACTTTGTAATTTGCTTATTGTGTAGCTCCTGTACAGACTTTTGCACAAAGTTGCAAACTGGCTTGCTAATTTAACCCAGGAATTGTAGCAACTTTTCTTCATTAGACTGGTTCAAGCGGTCCATTAAAACCAACTAGACCGAGCGGAATAGCTCAGGCGGTTTCGTCTGTGGCTCGCATTCGGGAGGCCTGGGTTCGATTACCGTAGCCGACCTACCTGACCCATGGGTGTTTTTTTCGGGGGGGGGGGTTTCCCGGGTAGCTATGTGAATGGTTAATTACATCTCCCGAATTTCATGTTCCTCAATTTCATCTCTATTATTTAACATTATCTCTCATCGTGTGGTCACTTTCAGGGTAGAAGTGTCGCCGGGTGTCTCGGCGTTGTCGTGACTCTTTGGGTCGGCCGCTCTCTGTCTCCCCTCGCCTCATCTTCCTGCCGGGGATGCCCCACTTGGGGCTTAGGTACATTAAGCCACAGGTTACGATGCCGAATCCCCTCCTAGTAATCATATTCTTAAAACTAACGAGAATCATTTTGTTTTGTCCTTATCCTCAGCCATTCTTTTGCTAAATCCCAAACCTTTCCACTTCAAAGCAAAACGCGGTCCATTATGAGATCCTTCGACATTGGTCAGAGCTCGTTTTAAGTTGCTGTTCTTTGGGTGTGATGCATTGAATCTCTCTCTCTCTCTCTCTCTCTCTCTCTCTCTCTCTCTCTCTCTCTCTCTCTCTCTCTCTCTCTCTCTCTCTCTCTCTCTCTCTCTCTGACTCTCTCTCTCTCTCGTGGCGAAACTCTGAAATGATAAGTCCGTCTTGGTATTTAAGTTCAGCATCTTCCAAGGATGCGACACAAGATTTTCAAGATAATCCTTCACACCTGGCTACTCTTTACATGATAAATGTTTCAAAAGTTTCGATTTTCTCAAAAATGGTGCCAAAATTGTTTATTCAAATATGTTTAAGATATATGTGTAAGTATATCTTGAACTTCTGGGAATGTTCTCTACATTCTGGATGACTGTTGCACAACTCAAAAACCGTAAGAGAAGATAAAATGTTACTGCACAAAAATTAGATCTCTTAAAACACCGGGCCCAAATGACCTTGTTGTCGACGGGCCCTAAAACACTACACACTCACTCACTCACTCTTAAAACACAATTACGTCTGATTAATTTTTTTTTGTATTGTGAATCCTTCCGGAGATATTTGTCAGAATTTTCCAGCACTTTTTTTTTTTTTTTTTTTTTTTTTTTTCTCGAAGAGAATAATTTCAAAGACACCACAGAGCGATCGGCTTTATATGACTATCGCTCACAGCCTGCTGCCTTCCCATGTTCTCCTTGCATCTACAAGCAAATCAGCAATAAAATCGCGTTTGTCTCGATTGGCATAAAGTAGATGTAAGAATAAGCATTTGTCAGAATAGTTTTACAAAGGCAGAGAAAATCATGTGAATGCAACACATCAGTTTTTTGCCTTGTGATGCAAATAAAACTTATTTTCAAAACCATAAAGACTTTTAAAACGCTCTTAAAAATGTTTACTTAGCTTAAGCCGAATATGTTCCTCTAAAACACTATGTGCCTACGAGGACGTATGTAATAAAATTATTACTGTAAAAGTTTACCTGGATTAACGTGAAATAAATGGAAGAAGCTTTCGTAATAATTTGTTAAAGAATGAGAGATGTGTATAACCATTAACCTTTTTATCGATCTTGACGGTCGTGTTCATGTAAGCGACAAAACAGCAAAATAAAAGTGACGTACAAAGTAGGATATTGAAAAGAGTTATGTTTACGTGTAAAGTGCTTCTGGATAAGGATAACGTTCAACACTTCCATTTATGGAGAGCTCATTGTACTCTCTCTTCAGCGCTCTCCGTGCCGTAGTTCATGTAGAACGAACGGTAAATAACTAAGTTGAGCGTATCACTCGAAGCGGCTTTAAGGGCCGTTATACGTAATAGGTAGTTTTGGACAGGATTTTATGAAATTGACCCAGTGTGGAGTCTGCTGCTTTGGAGCCTTGACGGTGGTATTTGGTATTGAAAGCGAAACTGTCCCAGAACTTTTTGTTAGATCTCCAATATCCAGTCCGTCGGGAACCGGTTTTGTGAGTTGGCCTGCCGATGAAAAGACTATCCCGCGCATTATGTGAAGCTGTGTCCAGAATTTATGGTTTACTCACATAGGTACTTCTCAGCTGTAAGAATGTCTTTTGTTTTTTCACTTGCATCCGTGGGATAGCTATATGCAGATAGTACATGCACTGAGTTTAGTAGGGTGCGATAGTCCATTGTTAATTGAAATCTTGGTTTATAGTAAAATAGAAGGGATTCGTGATCATGTATTTCTAATGGATAAAAAATTGCAGAGTTTAATGAACTTTTGGGACTAAAAACTAGCATTTCTTCATACTAAGGAACAAATAAGGAATCTTGAGTTTTGCGAACAAGAATTTACTGTTCTTGAATGCGAGCCTCAGATTTATGTGTAAATAACCATTTTAATAAATCCGTTGGTTCAAGTTCGAAAATCATTTAATGGATAACCTCAGCCGTAGCCACAATATTTTAGTGGTCTTTGTTTTGTCAGGCGTGCACTTAAGACACAAATGTATGAACCTACAGTGATTCTCATGAACATTCAGTTTTGTATAGTTTGAAACCTTTGATTTGTCATTACATTTATTTGAATGTTTGGTCATAATAAACGAAATAATTGGAATTTTAAACGTTCTAGGGCTATAATTCTCCATAAAACAAGTATTAACATTGTTTGGTCCATATTTTAAATAAAATAACCTTTACCTAATGCGGTTTTCACTGACATACTATGTATATACTAACTTCTTTGTGTATTTAGAACTAAGGTTATTTCATTCTTCTATCAGTCTTCTCTTTAGTTCCAAGGTTGAGGTAATTGGAGAAGTTCTTGTCCTGTGGTCTAGTTCGGCCCACAAATTTTCGATGGGATTCAAATCCGGTGACCGCGCCGGTGTTGGCTTTACCCTGGGACAGTTTAATCACTGCTGGGAACGCACTTCACAGACCGTTTGTTTGGGATTTTTAACTAGCAAAGCGAATGTTTCCAGTATCCCTAATTTTTCAGTTTTCTCAAATTGTCTGTAAGCAGTTGTGAATATTTATACTTGTCTAGAACACTACCAATAAACACCAACTGTCCAGGTCCAAGACACACACCCCCAAACCATCACATCACCTCCACATGCTCTACAGTTGGTTGAAGGTGTCAGTTTTGTAGCTCTTGATTACTTCTTCGCCACACCAATACTCCCATTTTCTAGACTCTTGACAGCGAAGACATTTCACCAGTTTTCGTTCTTTTAAATGTACTCCTTAGCAAAGTCCAGTCTATTTGCTGCATTGATATATTTCTTCTTGGTTTGTGGATTGCCTGCTTTCTCCACTGCAAATGTACTTTTGCAACAATTTTTGGGGCAGTTAATCTAGGATGTATCTTTATTGTTCTAAGCACGTTCCGTCTGTTAATTTATTTTGGCCGAACTTTCATGCTACTAGTTCCACTTCTTTATTTTTGTATCCCCCAGTGATGTCCTCGACTGTACTTATGAGAATATGTAACTATTTTGGAATTTCTGAATATATTTCCGACCTTTGGCATGATGAAATATGCAAAGTTGCCGTATTTCAAATGCAGCGTTTCGTGCTTTTCGACCCATTTGACATTTATTTATTATTCAGCAACAGATATACAGTACTACTCCGTTTAATGACCTTAGAACAGTGAATGATATAACCTGTTGTGTAAGCTAGTATCAGGTGGAAGGGGGTGAAGCAGAATTATTTGAGGACCGACATCTGTTCCTCTGAATACAGATAAGTTTTTTCCTTATCATACAATGCAGGCAAATTATTCTATTCGATCGTAATCTAGAAATATATGCATATTTGTAAAAATGAAATTATGAATTATGAATTTAGATGTGAGAGAAAAGTAGCCCAAGGTTAAGACAGAACCGAATCGCTGTACGTGAAAGTGACATCGGTGTACAATCTAGCACTTCGTTAACGTACATATTCAGATTTGCACAACGTATTTGTTATATGCCTTTTAAACGCCTTGTGTTACTCCGTAATGGTTATCCTCTGATATTTATACATGTTCGCAAACCAATCTCCAGGAAATTGTGTTGCTTATAACTATACCCAATGAGGATAACCAATTTATGTACCTAAAAAGATACAAGTCTACCCGGTACCAGTGTTGGGCGAGGTGTCAGAATTAGCTTTCGGCAATTCCCTGTGCTGAGAAGGCAAAGCTTGATGTGTGACATTCACATTATTTTCTCTATCACTAAGTTCTTAAAAATTGTACAAAATATTTTTATGAAACTTATTTTATTTACTATTTCTTAAACTTAAAACTCCACTTTTTCTTGTAGAGAATCAGCAGGCAAAGCTATGACAGAATTTTGAAAAAGCTGTTCTTTTGTTAAGTATTTGCGGTTTCATTACTCCTTGCATGAAAATGAGAAGTAACTAATAGCGACTTAAGCTTTCGAAGGAAGTGTATTTGAACATTCAAACCAATACTGAAGTATGTCTTTGAAATGGTTAACGCCACAACTTTTTTATTTGATGTAAATTGTTGGTTTAATTTTATGTCCTGCATGTATATATAAAAGCAAAGCCTGAAACATTGAACGGTGCTTTGAATTTTCAAAGCTGTATGGGAAAGCTGCATTGGCATTTTGTGAGTTGTTCTTGAGGTTGCCCCTTAAATAAGTAAATAAGCATATCTCAGCATAAAATCTGAACGATCATCTTGTCAGCATGTACACCGCCATGTGAGCTTCAACAAAGCCTTTAAAAATTAATCTTTTTTTCGTCCTGCCTAGTAGGTATTGCATCCTATCAAAAAATTCGAAATCTAAATTTTACGTGAATCACATTTTGAGGCCCATCTGTATTTAAAAAAGAATACAGATAGAGGTCCACATGTGTGCCTGCGAACATCATAACTCAAAAACAATAGGTGGAAAAATATCAATCTTAGTCACATGTTGAAAAGACGGAGCTGAAAAAGCTCTTTATGTAGAAAATTCCGAAATTCTAGAGTTTCTGACGATTCTCATATACATTATACTTGATATATTTACATGCCAATTAAAATATATTGAATTTTTTGCGAATAGCTTACGGAGTCTTAAGATGCAATGTTTTATAATTTTATATAACTGATAAATCTTCAGGAGCAGATACACTATATAAACATGAAAATATGTGTTTAAAGCACTCAATTTAGTTCAAAATATTCGTTTTGGGGGAGGTAGCTAATTTTTTTATTGTGGCCTTCGGTGCATAGTAATTCAATATGCTTGTAGCTCACTTATTAGAGTGGTTTGCTTAGTACTTAAAACCTCGCTATTTCTGAATGTAGAGTTGGAAAAGTTACGTCATGGTAAAAGATGAAAGTTCATCTGATAAAATGGACAAGGCGGCAGTAATAATAATAGCTCACTTGTATGCTGAGAACTACTTAACAAATAGTGCACTATTTTGCTGGGCCGTTAGGGACTAAGCACCTTAATTTAGCTTGCGTATGGTGTTTTAAGGACGTGGGAGGAAGAATTAAAGTGTAAGCGTTATTTCTCTCGGATAAGCTTGATAAAGAAATGCCACATTAACAATGGGCAGCAATGTTTTTTTTTAAACAGATGTTCTTTGCCGATTTACATTATTTTCACTGTTTCGAACTGACTAACTGACCAAGTAGCAAACGAGTTTTGCTCGGTAATGGTGAACTATTTATTCTTAACCATTAATCAACCATTTACCTACTACACTATCCTTCATATCGTCCGATATGTCTAGGTGGCCCAGTTCGTTAGGTTACTGATCCGAAGGTCGCGGTTCAAACCGTTAGTTTTAAAGTGAGCTTAAAAGCGATACCTCATGTCAGTAGATTTATTGGCATATAAAAAATTCGGGCAGCGTAGTTACCAAAAAGCGAAGAAGAGGATATCGATTTACATTGCTGTTTAGTCGTGTTTTACGCTGAATTCAACGGTGAATGAAGAGTAAGAATTGCTCGAGATAAGACATTTTAAGACTGCTTCTTTGTTTTAGGTTTTAGTTTTAAGTTTTGTTACATTTTTCCGTGTTTTTGTTATATGACAGTAGTATTTCATTGCTTTTATAGATTCATGATAACGCGCTTATCTTTTAAAGCTCGCTTTCATTTCCTAATCTTTACGCTTGCCCACTAACCGCGAACTCTAGTAAAATAAAGAAGCAATCCGTAGTTGTAAGTCCGAAGTGAGTAAAGACGTTTTCACGTATTTGACTTTGGTAAGTCACTACCAGATTTGACTTCAGAGATTATGTCGTTTCTCGAAGAATTGATGAAAGAATGTATGACATTTATGAACTTGAACAATAGATATAGATAGGAAGGAAGATTAGACCAGACAGTAATATGAAATACAAGGCCAGGACAGCAGAGGGTATTTATGCTAGTGAATTATGTACATTGAAAGCAAAAAGGATGGGAATAGAATATGTATTATAAATACGTTTTCTAAGAATTTTGTTTGTTTATTTGTTATATGACAAGTTATGGTTGATTAAGTATTGAAATGACAGATACGATCAATGATATACATGTTTGTGTATGTATAGACACAAGAATGACATGTGAAGATTTATGTATACTTCATGAAAGATAGTTCGTAAGATATACTGATTGGTAAGTTTTCCATTATGTGCGAAAACGCTTCCATTAAGGAGAGAAAAGGAGAATAGAAGTCGGTAGCCGAGGTTGGCCTAACAGCACATTCTTTTGTACTACCCCAGAGACCAGGTTAATGCTAGCCACCCCTGTTAGACATCACGAAAGATACAGGTCACGTGGATGGTACGAACCAGTAATGTGACAATTAAAATATTTAGAATGTACTATAAACTTTCACGCATCATTTGAGACAATGACAAACAAGAAAAGCAAGTATCCATGGGAACTTACAGCAAGGACAAGCCGTTACGGAATCTGTTTAACAATCACTCATTTCCATGTTACTCGGTGAGGCAAATTGGCGCCAGGAAGATAATGAATCTATATAATGCGTAATAAATACCTCCTATCACATTATTAATATACACACTGTGATACTCATCTTCAGTTGCAAATCCTGGTGGAATTCTATTTTTCAGAAGGTCGCACGCGAGTGAATAAAAACTTGCTTGTGGAACACTATCGTCTGTGAAAATTGCAACACCATGAAAGAATTCCCCTAATGCAGTCAAATTTGGTGAATTTGTTAAAGAGTATGTAAGCAATAAGTGATTAAGATTTCAGAGAGCTGGGGTATACGTAGGCTGAGCAGGCCCCTGTTATGTTTATGCGACAAGGTCATTGTTGCGCCAAGTGTAGTAGAGCTGAGCTGTCCAACTAAGTGGAAATGTTAAAGTGAATGCCATCTTGCCTCTTCTATGTCAAAGGGTGTATATACACCTATGTCGATGTATCAGTGTGAGAATTCAATCGGGGCGGAGTGATCGGTCTCCGGGAAGCAGGTTTCTCATACCGCGACATTTCGGCTCGTAGAGGTCATGCTGCTACGATGGTGATGCATTGTTATAGAAGCAGTAGATAGAAGGTCGTACTAAGCAAAGAACTTGTACTGCACCCGCAAGATGATCCACAGTTCGGAATGGCCGCCATCATGGTCATAACGGATAGCTCAGCTTCATCTATTGTTGGCTTCACACTGGATCCTGCAACATGTGGAAACCTGCTTACATCGACGATTTGTTGTCGTCTGCTGTGGATTGAACTGATTTTGCACACATGTAATTTACGTTGGTGTCCACTGAACTGAAACCACAAGCGCCTACGACTGCAATGACAAGTGAATGCTGCCACTGATGTGCTTAATGGCAAATGTTTTTTGAGACAAATCTCGCTCCAATCTGTTCTGTAATGATGGCTTTACCGAGGCAAGCGCAATTCGGAGGCCTGCATTGTTGAGCGGCATAGTTGATAAACACCAGGTGTGTGGTTTGAAGGGGACATTGGTTAGAACACCCGGTAGCTGAGGGAGACTATAGAGTACTTCTCGTGCTTCAGACATCTCCACAGGACAACAGAACAATGTCCGGTCACATATTGCGAGGAATGAGCAATCCTGTGAAGAGTAGCGGGTACTGTTGCTTCCCTGGCCTGAACATTCGCCTGACATGTCCATCGAACATATCTGAGACATGGTTTATCGGCAGCTTGTTCGTCTTTGTCCTCAGTGTCATATATGTGAATCGGTGCGTTGTCACCAATGGCTCCAATAATAAAACAAGTGTAGTTGGAAGTGTTATGAATATAACCATTTAAACATTACATGAATTAGTAATAAGTATAAAGTGTCTCTCTTCTCATTTGCTTTGGTTTCCATACCCTATATTGATCTACCATCATTGCAACTTGCTGGCCGAAGATGTAGACCAAGAGTTCACGTGGAGAAATCCAGCACTATTCGGGCACTATTACAGAATAGCATAATTTTTATACATAGCAAAACTTGATTAATTAAATTTTCATTATTTGCGATCCTAAGATAAGAGCCGCAAACATCATCCTAGAAGTTACGAATACAGACCGAATACGTGGGGAAGATGAAACCCAATTAAATATCTCGACATTTGGGGGAGGGGATAGAATATCAAGTGAATTGCGAGATTGCGCGTGGAGAATGATGGCGGAGTGATATGTAGCATTTGGAAATTGTAAATGTATCATTTGGACTTTCAGTATTTTGAAGAAAAGCATTATACAGTGATTAATTCTGGTAAAGAGACAATGCCTCGAATAATAGTATAAAATTAGTTTCACCTAAAAAGGATTAGTCGGGTGATAGAAATACATTACTACATTTCAGATTATATTGAAATGATCACTGTAGCGTGACAAAAGAAAAAGTTCATCTCCAAAAACCATGTCACCAAAATCGTTAGCTCAGTGCTAACGTACAATCAGCTTCTCTGTTTAACAAACACAACACTTCGACAGCTCTTTACAATGTCTGTTTATGCCTCTTCAGCCTGCATTCTTGTGCTGCTAGGTCCACATGTAACACGGAACTACATGCCGAAATACAACTCCGATATTCACGCACCAACTGCTTCGGTAACGGTTCCACAGCCCGCCGATTCCTTACTACGGAGTCCTACTTGTTCTCCTGTGATCTACTTCCTGCACCGTTTCACGGGATGTCGACTACTTTCTCGCGAAACCGCACCCAGTTGGAAGTACGGCATTGCTCTCACTACTTACTCCAGGCCGCGCATCTACTTTATATACCTGCCGAGCACGAAAGATCTTTCTGGAAGCAGAAATCTTTCGAAATACCATCTCGAAAGATATTTTATGTAGTAACAACAGTTCCGCCCCGGCTTCGTGACGTGAACTACCGGCCGTCTTGAAAACGTCCGTTCCTCATTTCGCCAGTCAGTAAGCAACAACAGGAGGCGATTTCTCTGCTCCCGCTCCTTCAAGGCAGACCCGCGATGATGGCATAACGGAACGCTTCATGTTCCCCTGTTTGGCAATAGGTTGAACGTACACAAAATATGAAACAAAAATTGTAGTTCATTGTAAAGCTGCAGCAAAAGTAAAATAAAACTAAAATCTATACACACCATAGTTTATCTGTATAAGAAGTGACATTTATAGTAATAGAAAACCAGAGTAACGAAGGAAAATTTAATTTAAAGTATCCCAATTCCTAGATCAGCATTGCTGAATGAACATGTTTCAGTCCTGTTCTCCCGTCACAATTAAATTGTTTTACTGTAATATATTTCAGAACCTATATTTTGGGTAAAACCATAAACACACTGCAGATTGCTTAGGCGAACTTAGTTTTTGAGTTTTAACAACTGGCATTTATGTGCAGGCGATCTATATATTTAATTTGTTTAATAATTTGTAGTACCAGTTGCGAATGAAAATATACATCTCTGAACAAAACCTGAAAGCGTATTTTTTAGGCTTTCACATCGTTTCAAATCTAGTAATGGGCCTTCAGTGACTGGATTAAAGACCTTAAGACCTCTTGAAAAGAAAGGTATCACATTTGTCTGCTAAATTGTTTATACAATCATAGAAATGTTTTTTCATGTTGCTTTGTACTTTTTATCTAACAATGCCTCAAAATTACTGCATGCCTAATTAGCAAAGCCAAAAGTTACAGAACCGGTTCATGTTTAGGAGTCTGCCATGCGAGTGTATTCGCCATCAGCAGTGAATGGAATATCCCCAAGCGCACGAGAGGCTTTAGTAATTATGATTGCATGTGTGATTTTTTCAATGAGAAAGGGAATGGGCAAATATTTTAAATAGGTAGTTCTCAATTTTTCTTTTTAATAAAGTTTTTTTCTTTTAATTTGAGTTCAGTTTTGCATTTTATAGTATTGTAAAAACATATTAAAAGGTGGTATACAGGACCTGAAAACTGAAAAGTACAAGCCTGTACGAACATTTCGAGTTTTAATGCATCTGTGTAAAGTCACTACCACAAACAGTGACATTTCCAAAGCACATTATGCAGTATCAACAAACATTAGACATATCAAAAAGGCGTAACGTTTTAAGAAATCACAACGAATTGAAAGATGGCCAAAGATCAATGGAAGATAGCGAAGATGATGAAACGCCAAAACTTCTTAGAATATCTAGGAACCGCAGTATTCATAAAAATATAACATTGGAGGTTTGAGTTTGATAAATTACTGAATTGAATGCGTTCTGGCAAACGAAAAGCACGTACAGAATATTTTTCTAGTGCGAATTATTTTGCTAATCTTTGCTAATCTCCAATCATTGAGATATAACATTTACAATTATCTGGAGTGCATTGTTTGGAAAAGGAATTTGGTGTTGAAATTTTTCTCAACCGTCTATAAACTATTCATAGAACTGTACAAACTAGTCTTACAGAAAGTATTACTATGTTTGTACTTAAGTAATAGAAACTTTCAATTCACGGCGGTCAGATCGTTACAGAGCGTCTCGTGATTTTTTTTTTTTTTTAATTTGGGAATAGCCTCGGAAAAATTTATAGCGACTTAACAGTCGTGAAAAATATATTACAATTGGAACCAATAATAAAGTATATTTCTGAAATGGTTAACGCCACAAAACAATAAAAATAAGAATAAATGTTAAGTTGCACGTGCTAAGTTTTTGTCTCTTACGGTTTACCAGTTACACAAAAGTCATTATAAATGAGGAGGGCTTCACAGACTAATCACAGAAAATACAAGATACATAGATTTCATTTGTCATGTAGAGGTAGCCATAAATGTACTAAATGTATAGGTATTTTAACTAAAAATGCTAAAATTGTTCTTAAATAAAGAAATAATTTAAATTATCTAAATCAAATCATTATAACTAAGTTGTGGGAGAATTTTTACATTTTTAGAAGATGCTAAAGTTAAAATCCTACTTCGGTAACACACTTTGACCTACTCTGTTCACAATCTCAGTCGTTTGAACCCCCGAGCATTTTTTATCACAAAAATTAATTTCTTTGGATTCACAGAGCTCTAAAATGTACTTATATAATTTGCGAAATCTTGGTACCTAAGAAAAAATAAACTTAAAGTGTTTATTGAAAAGGTAATTTTACTCTTGGAATCTACAAGATTTAAAAAAAAAGTGCTCTAGAAATTCACACTCGTAACACACAATATTAACTTTAAACTCTGTGCCTAAAACTGTTCAATAGAGACCTAACGGTTTTTCAAGTTAGCAATACGCTAAGGAAACAACTAGGTTTCAGAAAACAACCAAGGGAACTACTCTATTCCTTAGTTCTCCATTTGTAAACAACAGTGACATGTCATCGGATTATCCTTTGCCTAAGGGAAATGCGTATGTCTTAACTTGTCGACTTCACTGTTGTCTCCAAGTATGTCTAGCAAACTAAACTTTACTTGTATGTTGGTATTTCGGTGCTTTCCTGGTTCGAAACTACCTGAATCGTTTATACTGTTTAGTGATTCAAACCTGAAACTATTTGTTCGGGGAATGCAGAGTTTGCTGTTGTATTCTTGGCCAGTTGTAAAGTTAACAACTTCTGTGTTCCTTATCGGGGTTGTATCACAGACTTCGCGATTTGATGTTTTACTTACGGGATACCATCCAAGAACCGATTAGCATTCCTCTTCATGAATTATTATCGGTGTGGCATAATACTTCCAGCGATTTGCTTGCTAAGGGGTGGCTTAACTAGGATTTAGGAATGTTCTCATTGTTTATATTATTCGATGTTCGAGGTTTGATTTTGGCTTTATCTGATGTACTACTGACTTAAAGAAACAAATATGAAGATCTTGCTGGTCACTCTGTGTAACATTAACAATCGTGGAATGTCGGTTTGGGCGAAACAGTTGATTGGAACTGGCTTACTGATTTCAAGGTCATGGATTTAAATGCGGCTCAGATGTTGGTTTTTAAGTGTGCTTAAAAGCGACAGCCTTATATCAGATTTCGTGGTATGTAAAATAACTCATGCAAGAACGAAATTTCCGCACACCGGCGACGCTAATATCCTGACAGTTGGCGGCGTCATTAATAAACCAGGTAACTATATATATTTATATTCGTTTTTCTGAAAATCTGGTCTTAAGTATTTACGAACATCTGCTCAAAGTGAGCTGAAGCTCCATCTTGGCAAAAGTATCAGTTTGGGTAGTTTCCCTCTATGTGGGAACAAGTTTGCGATGACCTGGTACTTCTTGATTTCGAAGCAATCCCCATCTTGTAACGTTTAGCATTTCTTTAAAGAAGAAAGGACGAATAAACTGGCCACTAGGTCACCAGCGATACCAACGAAACCGTTTTTGTGCATGCTGCGTGTAGTTCTCCATTCATTCTGGATTTACGAGATCTGTTCAAAAAGTATCGCGATTGTTTAATTTTCGCGGGCTACGTACATTCGATTTTCGATTGTTTCGTGGCATTATGTTGGTACTCACGTCCCTCACTTATGTTTACAATCTCGGCCATTTTGAATACTCAATTAATTGTTGACAGCTATTTTGTTGGACGTGTTTTGGCTCTTCAATTTTTCCTTATTCCAAAAAAAAAATGGAACATAGTATCTGTATCAAATTTGAAAAACAAAAGTGCGCGGATACATCCCGACTGTGACATATGGCGAAGCTACCTTGGATCGGTAGTACAAAGGGTTCTCAGAGGGTCGAGAAAATGTGAACAACGAAGAGCCTCCCGGACGCCCGAGCTCGTCAACAACAGATGAAAACATTGAAGAAGTGAAGAAACTACTATTGATCAATCGTCGAATCACCGTTAGAGAAGTTGCTGAGGACCTAAATATATCGATTGGCTCGTGCCATTCGATTTTGACCAATGATTGGGAAGCAGATGGGTCGCCGCAAAATTCGTACCTAAGTTGCTTAATTTCGACCAAAAATAGCATTGCATTAACATTGCTAAGGAGCTGTTAAACTCTGTCCGCGACGACCCAAATTTGCTCAAAGCGTCATAACTGGTGACGAATCATCGGTTTATGGTTATGACGTGGAAGCTAAAGCTCAATCATTCCAATGGATGCTGCCACACGAACCAAGACCGAAAAAAAAAAGCGCCAAGTTCGGTCGAATGTGAAGGTTTTGCTTACAGTTTTCTTCGATTGTAGGGGCGTGGGGCATCATGAGTTCTTGCCACAGAGTAGAACGGTCAATAAGGACATTACCTGCAAGTTATGCGCAATTTGCGCGAAGAAATCCGCCAGAAACGCTCGAATTTGTGGAACAACAAAAATTGACTTTTGCACCATGATAATGCCCCTGCATTGCTTGTACGCAAATTTTTGGCCAAAACACAACACACTTATGATGCCGCAGCGAAAGTGCTTCGAGGAATGGAAAAACATTGTTACAGGTGTAGAGTATGTGGTAGGGATTGCTTTGAAAGGGAAAAAGTAGATATTCATGAATAAATAAATAGTTTTTGAAAAAGCAAAATTCGCTGTACTTTTAGAACACACCTCGTATATCTTAACTGATATCGGCAATTGTCTTGACATATCCATTCAGATCGAACGTGACTTCAGCTGAGATTATTAGCAAAAATAAATTATTAAGCATTCCATCATTTCACAGAATTAAAGTCTTGTATTAGGGATAGTTTTATGAAAGTTTGTGCAAAAGTTGAATATTATAAAGACATTTTACAAGGATTTGCCCAAGAGTGGTTAAACTGTGATTTGTATTGGATTCCAAAACAAATTTCTTGTAGATCTTTCTGGATTTTCTTACTTAGGAAGGAGAACTCCTAGTGATATATTCTCATCCGTTGCCAATTTTAGGGTGAACTGAGCTTGTCAAGTCCTTTCTGTTTCACTAAATTTGCTTACATTCCTTTTCACCTTTGTATGTAGAATTTGAGCACGATATGAGAATATATTTTATAATAAATTGAAACTTCGCTAAGAAATCTTGTCTTCATAGCCTACCAATATTAAAATTAGAATCCTTCCCTTTTCACTCAATGACCGATAGAATATTATTTAACACACTGTCATATTCGATCGTAATAGTCAGTAACTAAGTATTAAGCATTTTCCGTGGATATAAAGAGTCAAATAATTAAATTTCCATGGACATAATTAAACGACAGTCAAACGTGCTTTCATAAATATGAACAAAGACAGTCAAATAGAGAAAGAGATAAAGAGAGAAAAATGACCCTGTATCTTTATTTATAATAATAATAATAATGTAATAATAGCAATAATAATAACCCATGGCGCGACAGCCCTTCGAGGGCCAAGTCCTACCAACCCGACTGCCGGCCTCACGCCCACTTACGCACGGCAGAGGTGGACGATCATCCAACCGATATGGGGAGGAGATGTGGTCAGCATCTCGGCATCCCCCACCCGAAATGTTGGTTTCCGTGACCTAGCGTAAGCTCCTCACTTTCCTCACGATACTGAGTGGGCACCGGTCCTATACCCGGGACCTAAATCCGCACCCCATGGATGGGATCGAACCCGGACCGCTTTCCGTGGCCAGGGATCAAGGCATGCTGCCTTAGCCCGCTACCCCACTGCGGAGGACTAGGACTATATCTTTATTTAGCAGTAAATAATTTCATAGAATTTTGTCTATGTGGGTACGAAAAGATGTTTAGAATGCTATCCGAATCTAAAATAGTTTTATAAAAATAGCTGTCACTTTCAGTTAAATTGGAAGTAGGAAATATGGTTAATACTTTTTTTTTTTCATTACAGAAGTTTCGTGTTAGCCAGCCACATAGTTCAACAGTTATTCTTGCGGGTCTTAAAACTAACCTGTACATTTCAAATGCAAAATAAATAAAAAAAGTATGTATATTAAACGAAACACTGTGTTAATTTCCAAATTAGTTTTGCTTTTAATTAAGATAAGTGGTATGTATTGTGCAGGATTATTAGCTTCCAAGCACTAGTTCTACAATTAAACATCCATCAGTACAAGTCTGAAAGCGAAACACTCATTTGAAAGTTATGCAGTGCACATAATTGAGAAACGCCAGTGTATCAGCCTACGCCAAATTGTGGGCGCTAAAATCTTCATTAGAAATTGTTATGATCTGAGCTCCATAGAAAGCGAATAAAAACAGCTTTGAGTTGTGTATTGAGCTTGCAGATCAAATTATCGTGATGCATTTAATAACCTTAACTGAAAATGTACTTCGTAAGGAAATGCGAATACTCCGAACATCAGCCGAATTCTATGCGGATTAACCTTAAGACAGTCTGTTTGGGCCTTTGGTGCGGAAGCTGTTTATTATTATTATTATTATTATTATTATTATTATTATTATTATTATTATTATTATTATTATTATTATTATTATTATTATTATTATTATTATTATCATCATCATCATCATCATCATCATCCTCATCACTCAAGACACGCCCTACCATGAGAATGGCAGTTGAGAAGCAGATTATATTAATTAATTTCTGTAGTATTACTCAGGTTAATCACATTCATACAGAATCTCGATTAGGGTGAGTTATCAGAACGTTTTTTCCGGGGTTGTCCCTTATCCTGAATGATGAATTTCTAAGTTCTATGGAGTCATTTGAACATAATTTTATCCATTTTATTTATCTGATATGACTTACCGTTGGAGGACGTAAACGAGAGAGAGAGAGAGAGAGAGAGAGAGAGAGAAACCTTTTCTTTGTAGAGTCAGCCTTCTTCAGACAGATCTCTTTGCTCTTTCATTATCATATCCGCGTATTAACCATTTATATAATATGATATATAGGTCAGATAAATGTCTGTGCCATAAACGTTTTACCTGTACAGTATTTCTTGTAGTGTATCTATTTTTCCCCCTTGTCCATTGGGCCAGTAAATTTATTTTCCTTTTACCGAACATTTGAGCTTTGTTTTCCCATCGCGCTCTTTCTGAAACTGTTTTGTCTCTTCATTTCGAGTACTCCATTCTTCTCCATATCCACATTTCCAACTTTCAAATTGCTTTTCAATCACATCGTGGTCATTTTGGTGCTGGCGCGCGTAAGTGGCGTATCCACTTCCATCCCGTCTTGAGTCCACAGTACCAGATGGGGGGGGGGGAGGAGCGCTTATTAGTCTCTAGGTCAGAGTTTCGTTTTACAGTTTCACAGAACAGTGTTCCACGCAAAGCACTTCGCTAATCTCCTCTTAGTAGTTTCTTCAAATGTTCATAAAAATGTTTGTCTATTAAAAGGTATTTTGCTACTATTCAGGAAATGATAGTCTTACTACTTACGAAAGTACACTATTTTCCTTCCAAAATTCATATTTTGTTTGCTTATTCTGCAATAATAAGGTACAGCAAATTAGTGCATGAATATATTGCTCGAAGTAATATCCATGCATCCATTTGAATTGTTTATTTTTAGCAAACGGAATAGACATGTGTTCACACAAAATGCTAAAAGACGTTTTGGTTCATGACAGTGTTACGTTATAGAAGAAATCACCTTACAAATACTTGACTCGGTGCTTGGTTAAAGGAAGGACTTCCGTAACACGCCAAGCTAAAATGCGCCCGAAGTAAAATATTTAATCTCATCTTATCTTTGATTTCAGTGCTGTTTGTTCTTGTTTTTCTCTGAAGTTCAAATAAGAGTATTGGGGGTAATTTTCCTTTCCACGTTGCTTTAGCTACGCAGATTCTATGACGCGTAACTGAATGCTACACAGTAACGCTCTATCGAAGCTTAACCTTCAAGGAGTCATTGGCCTGATGTTGAGTAATAAATTAATGATAAAGCTGTCAGTTTCAAACTCTTTTGGGTTACATGAGTATCAGCTGCTCCAAATCAGAACCATTAAGCAAAGGTTAAACTAAGCCACAATGTTTACAGATTGCGTTGAGGTTCCTTTATCAGAAATATTTTACGGACAAATTCCAAGATAAGTTGTATTTTCAAGCTTTTGTTCCTACTCGATGGGATATGCATAGCTGCCGCTTATGAAAGCCAAAGTACTTAGTTTTGAATGTTGTAATTTTAGTCACTGTCCTTCCTCGACTGTCAGCATAATGCGCTGGTTG
Source organism: Mantis religiosa (assembly GCA_030765055.1). Classification (NCBI taxonomy): domain Eukaryota; kingdom Metazoa; phylum Arthropoda; class Insecta; order Mantodea; family Mantidae; genus Mantis; species Mantis religiosa. The sequence goes on along the minus strand of CM060952.1, from coordinate 142,155,669 downwards.
GTAACTTGGTGTTTTTGCCTTTGAAATTCCTTCCGTTTAAGATTACCAACTTCCTGGTGTTTCCACACGAGAAGACAACGTGGTCTATCATTACCGGAATGCCAAGCACAATCATGTATACCCTTTTCTTTTATTCTTTACCACTGTAACGGTTAACTCTGATGCGTAATACTTGCACAACTTTCTGAGTACCGTTTCATATCTGTAGTATGCACTATCCATAAAGTTATTTTTATATCTATTTTATAAAATTCAGGTAAAAAACCGACTAAGTATTTGAACTAATACCATCGTAATGTTTTCAAATGCGTGGGATTTTCAAAGAAATTATTATAAAGTAGTCCGCAAATTATTCATAAACTAGCCATGTTCATGGATAATATACTTGGTCACCAGCGTTTAAATATTTACTACGTATGATGTAAAACATTTGTTGTGAAACATTCCTGTTAAAACTGCCCATTGTCAGTCATTTCCATAATTACAGATTAGTTCCAAACAATTTGTTTATATTGATTATAAGTATGCGCCAGGACTGACTTCATTTTTGTAACATACATGCGGAGGAGGCTGGGAAGGATAAACTGTTTAATATTTATATCGGTATGCAAACCGTGATGTTACACATTCTTTTACTCGAGTTCGTGAGAAATAGAATAACATCGAATATAACAAAGTGGGCTGTTTAGTAAAAGGTGATTTGGGAAAAGCTTAGACCTACACTTTTATGAGACTAATGGTGAATTTTAACAAAATATCCTATATTGTGTCATTTCCCAGTTTTTAGAAATAAGATGATTAATGACAGGATTTTGCAAGTTCTATACAAAGTATACGAGGTATTCATATTGTCATTGTGACAGCAAAACTAGTTGCGATGGAATGGGGTCTGACACGCGCTGTCCTCGCTTGTTACCTTCCGAGCCGGTCCATTTTAACGCTCGATAGCCACGGCAATTGCGTGCGGTATTGCGGTTCTGAGAACTTCTTTCGGTTAGAGTCCATGAGCTTCGCTTGCGAGTGGGGTTCGGATCATATTTAAGGGGCTGACCGTCCCCGAAGAAAGTCTGTGTGCTAGTTGGGTAACCCAAGATATTTTAAAAAGTTTGTATTTCAGAGGACAGTGACAGTAAATATCCAGGAACACAGCGCCTAGCGCAGTTCAGTGCGAATGAGGATACAGCAATGACAGTTCAGTTGTAATTCTATTTTACGGATCAGTTGTTTGTTCTGAGTCTGTGACACATTGACTAAAGTGTAATGTGCACTATCGAACTGCTTAAGAGACAAAGTATGATTAGTCGTAACTCGTATTCTCATTTGTTATAATATTACTCATTTTTTTTTTGTCTCGTCATCTACATGTCCTCGAATCCCCGACCACTTTTGGAGTTGTCTTCTATTTGTGCACTGCGCGGTGTGCATGGTGTGTTGAACGAGTTTCAGAGATTATACAAATTTTAAATAGCTGCGAGTACCTTGTGTATGTAAAACTTCTCAGACGTAGCGGGATCCAAACTGGGAACTGCTTGGTCAGAAATTGTACTAAACCACTCATACACAAATTACTCTTGAATAACTGGGTTTAACAATTACCTATACTTAATCTAATAAGGGAACGGGATTATTATTGTAATAAGTTATTATTATTATTATTATTATTATTATTATTATTATTATTATTATTATTATTATTATTATTATTATTATTATTATTATTATTATTATTATTACATTGCTGAATATTAGCTATTTTAACAGAGTACTATACGAATTACATATTATACAATAGTAAGTCGGTTAGGTCGATGTTACCTTTTAGTATATGCAAGTTACCTTTGTATACCAAGTTACCTTTTAATATATGCACCTAAATGCATAATGCATAAATAATAATGCCATAATACAATAACAATATATAAACAATAATACTAAATACATAAATGCACCTACCAGGATGATTGTTAGCAATACTCGCAGTCATTTGAGTTGCCTGTTCGAAAAATTTTCTAGTTGCTTACTCGAAAGATGCTGAATGGAAAAACTAATTGAAATACTAAGATTGGTATTTAACCAATCTTTCGGCTTAAGGATTTTCTTTTGAATTCTTTTTGTGTATTTGCAGCGTTTCTGTATGAAGTTTTGGATGGAATGTACTAAGTATTTACTATGTACGTGGTAGAGAAAGTTGTATATAGGGGAAAGTCACTCGGTATCGAACGGAACTCTATATCGGACAGTATCAGTCCCTGGTTTTCGTACGGTGTGTCAGCTAAGGTAGTTAGAGCTTCCAGAGGCAAGCCGCAAAAAGAACATTGTGTGACTGAACAATTGATCACGTAAAAGAGGTTTCTTTATTTTTGACTTGCTTCCTGGTGCACGAAGATAATTTTGTGACAATACTTTTGAGTCAAATATGTTGTTTAAGTGTTGCAAATTATTTACCATATATTAATCTAAAAATATGGATGAAAGTATTGCTTTTGTTTAAATATGTTACTTTTGGTGACTCGGTCACGTTTTAGTGTAACACACCCAATATTGGACGAGAGTTCGGAACACGGTATAAAACGTATTCATAGCTTTCTTGTCAATTCTTTTATTCCTTTTTTTCCCCACACATATATGGGAAGCAATAGAGGGAACTGGTAAGGAACTGGTAGCGATTAATGAAGTAATAGGGTTGAGGGGGAAATGAGCATTAGGGAAGCAAAGTAACTACGTGAGTAAAAGCACATTAGGAGATAGACTGAAATTAATTTCGGCAGGAAATGAAACAAAAGTGAAACCTGCCATTGGTACATATGAAAGCACTTTTTTGGAAGAGAAGATAATGCATTGAACAACCAAATACAAATATTAGATAGCCATCTTATGCCATTGAAAAAAAAATAGCATCAAAGATGTACTTCTGCTTTTAAGTCAGCATTCTCTCGTTGTGGCATATACCCTTGAACTGCAACATTTTTAGAGATTTTACTCACAAAGAGTGAAAAAAGCATTGCGCTTTTAATATGAAAGGAAAAAAAACTGACGACTCCAAAATTTTATGAAGACTGGATGCAGTGCCGCATATGCAAGGTTTGGGCTTTGAAAACTGTTCCAAGTCTTGAGAGGGATCTCCTTTATTATAAATGTGACATTTGTCTTAAAAAATAATACAAAGATACATTGAAATAACAAAGTGGTCTTATATTCAGACTGTCCGATATAGGGTTCCTTGTTTTAAAATTGGAGAGACTGAGATTTATAAATGTTTATAATTCTCTCCTGTCAGTACTTACTGTGGATAACATTTGGTGCAATTAAACACATGGGAAACATGTGTTTAAAAATAGTGTTTAATGTTGACTGTACCCATTTTTAGTGTCCGATACTGGTACCCTTTCTCTCGTATATGCTATAGTATTGTGCTATGAATTTTCCTAAAAAGTTCAAGCAAATATATGTATTAATTATCTCATGGCAAAGCATTTTACCATACCTAGCAGGTAACGACATAGAGGAAAGGTCCTTTTACTTGAAATGGCCTCTGAATGCTATATACAAGGGCTTATCTTAGTGCTGCTCTAGCTCCTTCAGTCAATACTGACTGCCTTGATTGTATCTTTGAAAGGTAACATCTTCTCAGGCATCGATTAACCTCTGAACCGTCCTTATTATAAGTGCAACTATCCAGAAAAGCAAGCCTGCAATATACTTAACATACCGAGTACACTGTTCTTAAGGGTCATTCAAACTCAGAATCTCACTATACCGTTATCCATAACACTAAACTCAATAGACAATGAGAATACAATATTTTTTTTTAATGTAGTCCGGTGTAGACTAACTCAGAGTGGCTTTTTGAGGATTGTGTACTTTAAAAAGTTGGAAAGCTTTCAAATTTGTAACTAATAGCTATAGGTACGTATAAATGGTAGTGCAATTCTGTGTAATCTGTATATACGCATTTTATAGAGACAGAACTTGTACGTATACACATTTGTATTAACAAATAGGTATTGGAAGCAGCTCAGATAAGATTTTTACCAGATGTATGATTAGGAGCACTGTAAAAAGTGAACAGTTAATGGAAGAAAATATTATGAAGAAATTCAGGGGTATCAAAAACGATGGAAAGAACTTTTTCTACGAATGCCCCCTTTAAGGTATCTACGGCAATTCTTATTTTATGAACCTTCAGGAAAACAATATGTTGGAAGACAACGGAAAAGATAGAGCGAGCAGTTTTGTACTATTCTTTTTGACGGATATGGTGTTATAAAACGCCAAAACCTTATTTTATTTCCTTTGAACGAATGTTGTAACCATACTCATTTGTATGAATATGTATGAATATGAATCTTAAATACTTACAGATAGAGTAAAACTACTAACATTTAGAAATCGGATATATTAATAACTTTCTCAATGCTGCCAGACTGCTTCTTTCTTCCAAAAAGGTTATCTTGGTATCCTAGGAATGCCGAATCATCAATTCACCAGCTTCACCTCTTCATTGTAAATGTTAGCTTTGTGTACTGTATGAAAACTATGAAGCGCATATATCATTAAACAATTGTGGAGCGAACAATAAAATAAAAAGGCTTAAAATTTAACTTACTGTTTATCTAAAAGTACTTGATTCTTTTTGACCGAGGAGTTTTTTCTACCTCCAATTGGTGCGATAGACCTTAGAAGTCTGCGTGTGGGGGGGGGGGTGGAGGGGGCAACCCTTAATGCTAAAGCATGGTACATACTTTCCAAAACGGTATTTATATATAATGACGTTGCCCATTTTTGTTTTGGCATGTCTACCAGCACATGATCGCTCTCTTAGATTTTCCTGGTCCACCAGGAATTAGTTCGGCTGCAAGATCAGCTAGGTATGTGCTTTTGATCTAACACTAAGCATTCATTGCGGATTTGAGTTAACTGTTAATAACAGCCTCTGTTGTTAAATGCCAAACACATATGCATACCAGGAACGAAATTTGAAGGGATTCTTGGAAAGTAAGTCTACATGTTTTGAGCCTTCCATAAGAGTTGTAGGTCTGATGAATAAATAGCAGGCGTTAGTAGTTGGCAAGTTTCTTCTTTGGTTTGTCTTATCCTCGAACAAAAGCGGACAACAGAGTAACTTGCTTTGTTATAGTACCACCCCAATTTGACAAAGCGATCTGTGACGATAGCCCCAAATCAATGTTTTCATTGGCTTGGTAAAGAGCTACTGCGGGACGAAATTCGGCATACAGACAGACAACGTTGCCGATGTGATCTTGGTAGTTTGCTCATCGTTTGTTTACTTTGTATTCCCTTTCATTGAATTTATTTTCCCGTCTTAATATAATAATAATGATAATAATGATGATAATAATAATAATAATAATAATAATAATAATAATAATAATAATAATAATAATAATAATAATAATAATAATAATAATAATAATAATAATAATAATAATAACGTAATTGTAGTAATAATTAATAATACCAATGCTTTTTAGTTTTTGCGAAGTGCTTGAATGTGGGCTGATGTCTGTAACTAAGAGAATAGAACCCAGCAAGTAGTTTGTATTTGGACGAGAAGAAAGTTGCTGAAAGTGAAGAAGAGAAGGGGAGAACTCCGCCGGCAAAGTGAGTTTCTCTCCCGCCGTGCCTCTCTCCCGCCAGGCACATGAAGTTTGAAGTTTTGAATCACCATGGCAACAGTCGCAAAACTGGATAATTTGTACTATCCTCATTCGAACACATCTGTTTCGTCTCTCACTGGGTGCGACGCGTATTTTAAATGTTACAAACACCAGAAACTTGTCATTTTTTGGAGGGAGCTGGGGAAGGGGCGAGGGAAGGCCACAGTTTGGATATGGAGATCAAGATGTTAAATGCAGGCATATTATTTGGCTAAAATACGCTTTCTTGCCAAGCCCATCACCTAAATATTTGAGTCAGTACTGTCATGGTTTAGGCCTTGATGGTTTCTTGGGCTTCTGATGAAACCCAAGCTTCATTATCTGTAACTCTCTAAAGATAAGACTGCAATGGAAGTTTTTATCCCTTAAGGTATGTCCCATATATGCTATATCGCTGATACACATGCTCTATCCAGTAATTTTAAGAAGCAATTTTTCAAGTCTGAAATGTTATGTTGAGCAGTTAATCAACATTATATGTCTTTAGATGAAGGGTTGGCACAATAAACAGACAAAAATTAAATTTCTTCTAAGAACAGCTGCCGCCTCGGTAGCGTAGATGGTAGCGTGTCTGCCTCACGTTCAAGAGGTCCCGAGTTCGAATCTCGGTTAGGGTGAGTTACCTGGATAAGGTTTTTCCGGGGTTTTCCCTTATCCTGAAAGCCGAATGTCGGGTAACTCTAAGCTCCATGGACCCCGGACTCACTTGAGCACATTTCACGTATTTCACTCAATGTTCGATATGACAATGTTGGAGGACATATATTAAAATAAAACTAAGAACAACTGTACAAAAATCTGAAATAGATTTAATAACAGAAGCTTTTGAAGTATAAAAAGTAAAGCATGATTCTAAACTGTAGTATGTTTAATCTGGAAAGAATAACTTATCAATTTATTACACAAAATGCATATCTTTAATGTGCTGTTGACTGTCAAGTAATATGTAAATGCAGGAAGGTGTTTAAATGAATGAATAAATAAATATTTTGTAATTTAGTAACTCCAGTTAGGCCTTATTCTGTTTTCAAAATATACTTTATGCAGAACCAGGTATTTTTATAGTTTTTATATATGTTGGAATGTTCCATTTTTATTTGTTATATATTCCAGTAATACTCCTTTTAGGAAACTGATGTAAATGTGGAAAACAATTTGGACGTTCTTTTTAAATGAAGTATATTATTTGGAAGCTATGGTGCAACATGTGATATCAGTACACTTTGTTATACATAAGGGACAATTTTCAGTTTTTCATTATTGAAGGAAGATTTCAATTTTGTTATATTTTTAGAATCACAATCTATGTGTAGAGCACAGAATTCAAATAAATGTTAAACTTTAAAGACTGAGGAGAAGACAGATGGAAAGACGTTCAAATGTTTAAGTCATTCCATTCCAACAAAAACAAAAGTTGTTAAACTATTAAATAGTTGTTAAACTATTTGTTCATGCTAATGATATAGTTGGAGCTGTATTTAAGAATATAAAAGTAACAGGCCCATTGTTGAGATCCCCTTAAAGTTTTAGAGTTATTATATGCATCATAAAAACGATTTGCACATTCTATATCGTCATAGCCAAGTTATTTATACAGAGGATTTAGAGCTAAACCTTCATAAATGAAGTGTAAATACTGAGGATAAACACACACACTATGGTGAACACAAATGCTTAAACATTTGTGGTCTTCCTTGCAACAAGTATGCTGTATTTATTATCTTATCATTTGTATTGTAATACCATGGATTACTGTGTAAAATGTGTTTTTAAAACCAATATATACTGTTCAAATGTTGTATCATATTACAGCTTAATACAGATTGGAATGCATTTGTGGAGCAGATGATTTGAATTGGTGGAATAAAGTGAATGCCACACTTGTTTTTTAAACAATATTGACAATCTCAGTAATATAATGAAGACTTCTTTAAAGGTTTAACATGAATTAAAATTCACTGGAACAGTGAAATATAATCATTGAATATTTAAAATGTTTTCGGTTACTGATATACATTTTTCCATATTCCAAATAAAAGATAAACACATTCTTGATATTAGGAATGCATCAACTCTATAGCTCAAAAATGTGAATTAGGTTGCCAATTCTTGAGACTTCATTCATTGTTATTTAAACATTTCCCAATTCAGTTTATTCAACAATCAAAAGCATTTCTTCCATGAAAGCATTCTCCTTGAACAGAATGTGAAAGTATTTTTGGAATATTGCTCTTTTGAATAGAAAGCATTTTATGAGTTTTATGAGCAATGTGCTTGAAACCTTGCTCCATTTTTTTTTTCAGTTTTGACATAATTGAAACTCCTTTTCAATAGTATTAATGCTTGGGTGTTGCAGCTGAAATGATTGTAATTTGTTTATAATTTGTGAATTATTCGATAACGTAAAGTAATGTTTCTTTTTCTTTTTTACAGGTGGCCAAGACAGGACTTCGTGATGAAGCCGAAGGTGTGCTGGAAAGTGTAACCATAACCAAATACCCCTCCCTACCAAGTTAAGTTGTTGCATGAAGATTCATCTGTTGAGAAGTAAACAGTGTTTTGTACTAATAATAAGGAGGCTGTCAAGACGGCTTAAATAGCGTGTGTGTGAGTGTGTGCGAATATAACCCAGTTCAAATCTTTAGAACATTTTATTCCACCGCACCGATGGACAAACGGAAGATGTTGTCAAAACGCCCTCGCATGGAAAACCTGCGTGGTCCCATTGCTAATGGCCCAATGCAGACAAGACCACTAGTGGCATTACTTGATGGACGTGATTGTTCGATAGAGATGCCCATACTTAAGGATGTGGCTACTGTTGCCTTCTGTGATGCGCAATCGACGTCAGAAATACATGAAAAGGTAATTATGAATGTTTTTCTGCAGTACAATACAATATTCATTGTTACATGTAATATTTAATAGAGCTTACTTCACAAAATATCACCTCTAAATGTGTAGTGTAAATAAGCATTAACTTTAAATATTTAAGTTCTGAGATAAAATTGCAACTGGATGAGAAGATGCTGCAACTGCTAACACCTTGTTGTTTTATATTTGTTTGTAAAGGAAATAACTTTGAATCACATACTTCTCATAGTTATAAAGATAATGGTTTAATCTTTTCTTTCCTAATCAACAAAAATCCTAGTAATTTTTACTATTAAGTTTTCATGCCTATGTTCAGCAGTGTTGAATAACTGTTAAATGATGAGCTTTTATATTTTGTGGTAGTACTTTGTTTGAGGCATGCCTGTATTAATTTCAAGCAACAGTGAAAGTTTCATGAAGGAGTTTCATGAATATTAAGTATAAAGTGTAGAATATTTTGTTAGTTTAGAGGTAACGGATGTTTATATTTGTTATAACCAAATAGTTTTGAGAATTATGGATTGGTTAAATATAATGAGCAGAATATACATCTTACAGAGAAACCTAGGTTTAAAATAATCTCCTGTTAATCCTAGAACACCTGCCAGTTCAAGTATTTGTATTAATTCATCTAACTCAGTTATAGGTTTACTTCACAATTATATGATTCTTTCACTTAAAACTGGTTATTAAAACAACTGAGGATCTGCATTCTTAATGTATGCAAACTCTCAAAAAAATGGAAATTGAGTTATGCATAATTTTGGGCTGGAAAAGTGATAGGACATGATGCTGTGAATTGAATGTGCTTGCTAGAGTCACACATGTGAACTTTTAGAACAATGCTCTACTACCAAAAGCAGTAACTCCTGCTCAATACCATGTAAAATATACCCTTGAAAATTAATATGAATTCAAAATCATACTAGGTTTAAGAATTTAGCAAGGTTCGGAAGTATGATGTTAACGTAGTTACCATGTAGTCGGTTAAAAACCAACAGGCATGCAGCAGCAGTCTCAAAAATGCATTATAAACTTTTCAGTTGATAGATGATAGTACATAATAATTTTAATTAGTATTTTTAATCCTTGATTTTGAACAAACCAGCTTTTTTCAACATGGCTTCAAATGAGTCAGGTTGTGATTCTATGGGAGAAGAAAGAGAAATTATAATGGTTAAAGAATGTGGTATATATTTAAAAGTGAAGGTTATGGAGCTTTTGGGCCATTCTGGAAAAAGAAGTGAAAGCTGGAAGCACTGGTGAAGACTGCAGGTGTGTATAGGTTAATGTCAAATGTGGATCTAATGAACGATTATAGATTATTCTCTGGCAAAGGCATTGGACTTGAGTAAAAACTGACAATTCATTTAATTGTGTTTCTTTAGGTGCCGTAGTAAACATTTCCAGCTGATAGATAAAGATTGCAGAGATATGATTTTGCAGACTTTCAAGATCATGAGAAGCAAGGAAATCCAAGATACATGCTTGGTGCACTTATTCAACATACTCCAGTTCAAGTCGTCAAAGCATCCTGAAAAATGTAACTAAAATGTTCAAGTTACACATAATGACATGACAGATGCAATAAAGAAATATCAAATATAGTTTATCAGAATGCTTTTGTGCCTTTCATGGGTTTGGGTTATCCAGGATTAAGAGGTAGCAGAGCTATACTAAAACCATACTTTACCATTGGAGAACAGAGGAAGAGTAACCTAGAGCTATTAATGAACTGGTGCACAATATTAATGCCCATATGTGTTTCCATACAGGGTAAGAGACTATGGAAGACATTAAAGCAGATAGATTAGCTATAAAAGCAAAGAGGTACAATAGCTCGGAAATTGTTATGAAAATGAACAGGTTATTTTTGAAATTGCATTATCTAGAAATACATCTGCCTGTAAAAGAAAAGAAAACTAGCAATGAAAAGTTAAGTGCATCAACCAAATACAAGTTTTATTACAACTGTATTAAACGACACAATATTATCAATTTGGTAGGCCTACAACAGACGTGTGTTCTACATGTGCAGAGTTAGAAATAAAGAAATTAGGATGATATAAAAGCAGGTAGTAAGTAAAAATTAAGGTTTTAAATTATCATAAACAAAATTGTGTGTTCAGTATTATCCAAAAAAGGCTGCACAAAAGTGACAATAATGTTTGATTTTGAACAAAATATTTGTGTTCTGCATTTACTGGTACAAAATAAATATTTTTCATTCATGGTAGTTGTGAGCATGTGTTAGGGAAATACATACCTTGAAAGTCTTCAGATATGTATAAGGTGCGTCAATAAATATGTTTCTCTATTTTTTTTTAATGTAGGTGTGGGTATATGATATTTACACTGTACAACATTGTTAAATTTCTTCACATTTTCCTCCCAAATTTTTAACATGGCAGAAATATGTATTTCAAGCTATAGCTAGTTGCTACCATTGATTTGGTTACATCATTAATGTGTAAGGGCTTACTTTTAAGATGATACAAGGGGCGTCCAGAAAGTAAGTTCTGCGTCAATTTATCTCCGCTGCATTGCTGCAATCGCAGTTCCGCACATGCGCGGTAAATGCTCTGTATCAAGGAGAAGAAACATGTGCCATTGTGAGATCACTGTCAGCCAGGTACGCTTTGTTGTGCTTGTTTACAATGTCGGTATTGATTGATCCCCCCGCTTGTGAAATCAGATCTGATTCGTTTTCTGAATGCTAGGAAAGTGAAACCAATTGAAATTTATCGGCTGTCAAAAGGTGCTGTGTTTCTTCACAACAATGCACAATCACACACTGCAAATGCAACGAAAAACATCCTTCAGGGATTTGACTGGGACGTGTGACCACCCCCCGTACAGCCTTGACCTCGCTCCTAGCGACTTTCATCTGTTTTTGCATCTCAAATCTTTCCTTGGCGGTCAACACTTCAACCATGATGAATAGCTGAATGAAAATGTTTCCAACTGGTTGAAGACACAGGCGGCAAACTTCTATGAAGAAGGTATACAAAATCTTGTGCCTCGCTATGACAAATGCCTGCAAAATGTTGGCAGTTATGTGGAAGGGTGGTTTAAGAGTTGTAGAATTTTGTGCAATAAATAATTTTTCTGTATCTGTACACAATTTAATTTTGTTGCCAAACAGAACTTACTTTCTGGACGTACCTCGTACATGATTTGAAGAAACATGTGAAAGTCACTTCAAACAAGATCTGAACCTTTTTCCAGCTGAATCTTTTCAGCTTTGCCGGGTCATCAGAACTGAGAGAGGCATGAGCATTGCCTTTCAAAAAGAACTTGGTAAGACAAATATCCAGAACATTTTCTTTTGATGGCAGCTCAGATACTCCTCAAGACATAACAGTAAATCACTGCATTTATTAGGCAGGTTCCAAAAGAGTTTGCAATAATATTTTGCACCAAATGTGTGAGCACATTTTTTATGGCTTTTTTGCCGTACCCTGATGTTTTGTTGCGGAAGTCAGGGATGGATCCAGATGTCATCCCCAGTAACAATTCTTTATTATGCTCATCTTTGCGCCTTTTCATAAACTTTCTTGGCACTGTCAAGAGATTTATATGCGTATAATAGCTTTATCCAGGTTAATTAAAAAAATATCAACACACTTTTTATGGGGGGATGAATAAACAAATGACAGAATGCAGCCTGCAAGTGCACCATTTTGTAGTGATGTATTCACTGTGAGTAAACAAGTTAACTCCTGCTGCATCTTAAGCTGGTATGAATATGGCAGCTCATAGCAATCAAACCTAGTTCTCATAATTCAGGTGCACAGTGACTTTTAAAAGAGAGAAAAAGGGAGCCATTCCTCATACAAGTGACCAGGATATATCACTAAAAGAGAAGGAAATTATTTCTTGTCTGAACCATTTCTGTGAAAATTAACTTCCCAGGGGTGTAAAGCACAAAAGTTTACAGATGTACATATATTCTGTCCAAAACTAGAATGCGTGTGTAGTTCCTGTGTACTTTAGTAGACTGAGAATTGTGAGAGTATAAGAATTTCTGGTCAAGGGTCTAAGCTTTCTTCACTATGATACAGACTTCTAAATTATTGAAGTAATAAAACTCATGTAACAGCTGCATATTGAATACATTTGTTCATCAAACATTTGATGTAAAGTATGTAGAACCATGATAAAGATTTTAAACCAATACTAAATAAGCACTTCAAGATATTTTGTTACAAAGAATGGAAGAACTTCAATATTTAAAAATACAGAATATACATACTGAGGAAAATTTAAGAACGAAGATTATTTGTCTTCAACTATATCTGGAATAAGCCTGGAATAAGAGATCAAGACATTAAATAATAAAGGAACATATTTTCCAGATACAGGCATGCATTATAATGATACTCAGCCTATCAAAGCAACAAAATTTGATGGCATTCAAAATCTTTAGGTATGTTCCAAAAGAGGAAAAATATTTCTAAGAAATCCCCAATTTAAATTCAGTTGATGATGGTGGTTATGGAACTGATTATGAATAGTATATTATTATATTTTAGTGTAAGTTACTTTGTCTGAAGAGTTTGAAAGATTTAGGAAGTCACTGATTACAAAAAACTTGCCTGTGTTAATGTAAAACAATGGTACAGATAAAAGCAAATATGTGGAATAGAATTTGTTATAAAGAAATATGAATAATGCTTACTTGACTTTTTTCCCCAATATGCTGTATGAAAACATGTACATGTAATAATTCAAACAAGATGTATTTTATACCTTAAAGCAATGTCTAGTGTGTAGTACCTTATGTTAAAAAAGGGAGGTGAAGTATAATTAAAACTGATTACATAATACATTTTTCCTCTTTCTTGAAGGTTATTAATTTTGGAGTTAGCATAATTTGGTTCTCTATTGTTGCTGTTGTCTATTTCCATAGTGTGCAGTTAGTCTGTTTGCCTTCCCTCCAGGAGGGCTAGAGTTCTAATCCAAATTGTAGTCTCCAAGGGATCAATCTGGATCTGAATGATTTTGTATTTAAATTGTACTTTCTTTTCTTCTTTTTTCTCCACTACATTTGAATATAGTGGTAATGTCTTTACTTGTCACTGTAATTCTTGCTCTTTTGTAGTAGAATGTTCATTAAAAATATTTGAGATTCACTTGAGGTGCTATAGCCTACAAGTTTTCATGCAGAAGTAACATTAAAGCTAGACATTTATCTTGTTTGTTCACGGAAACCATGATTGCTTGATTCATCACAGAATGCATTATTATATGAAATGTAGTACTGTGCAAAGTTTTGTCTGAAAATGTTGAAAACTTCCCTTGGCTTCATTTGATGATGATGATAATAATAATAATAATAATAATAATAATAATAATAATAATAATAATAATAATAATAATATTTAATAATATCTATTAATAATTAAATTATTATTATTATTATTATTATTATTATTATTATTATTATTATTATTATTATTATTATTATTATTATTATTATTATTATTATTATTATTATTATTATATAATTTATTAATCCAGAAAATCATTTGTACATTGCACAGTTGACATTGGACAAGCTTATATTTAAAATATGTTTTTGAGGTATTAAACAAATTGTTTAGAGCTACTGGTATTCTATTAAATAGAATTGCTCCTCTTGTATCGATATCCTTCTCCATGAAACTTGTATTTATGTTGCGTCTAAAGATGTTACAGTTATTTCTTGTTTTGTGATACAGAATGTTTTAGATGAACCTTTCATCCTTATATCTGGACAGTGAGCATAAATATCATGCAGGCAGCAAAAGTGATTACTAGAGACTGGAAGTTCATGCCATAAAAACATGAAGAATATGCATGTGTTTATGCCCTAAAATAGCCAAATATGCCACAAAATATGCATTATCACTCTAAGTTTACTTAACAAAATAATAGGTTGTTGGTTAACATAACGTTTAGTCTGTGGATTTTGAAGTGCCTGCCTCATTGCTGAATCCACATTATTGCTGTTACACTTCACAAGTAAGTAGTGATGTATGTTTTCTGTTGCAACTCTTCGCATGTTGTCTTTCAGCATTGCTTTATAGCACGAAAAACTGTGTTCTACATTGCAAGAAGTAACAGGTTTGCACAAACGTTGCGAACTGATCTATAGAAAACTTTGTTGGTTTTTGGGTAGCTTTCTCTTCAAGAATATCACAAATTTCTGTAGGTTCATGATAGGTACGGTTTTTGGAAAGAGTGTGTACTGCTTTTTCTTTCACAATATCTTCTACATTTCCTGAAACTCTTGTTAAACTGGATATTGTTCTTTTGAAATCTGCTAAAGAATGCTATAATGGAACCCTTATTTGTTTCCAATGTCCTGATAGCTTTAGGAATAAAATGAAAATGTGCTGATATGAACATAAGGTTGCCTTCTAAGTCTTTGTCTGATAGAGTTTTCTGGAAAAATTCGACCTATGCTGCTTCATTTGAATCAAAGTTGTTTATAACCTATTTAATTTGAGAAAAATGTTCTGCATAGTATAGAGCAGCCTCTAGCCATGTTTCCTAACGAGTTAAAATTGGCTGAGGTGGAAGGGCAATGTCGGATTCCATTGTTCTGAGCTTATGAACTCTGGGGGGAGCTTGTTTGAACACTTTCTTAACAGATGACACTAATTTGTCCACTAAGGGGTAATAACCGAACAGTCTCTGCTATACGATGAAGGCCTTGAAAATCATATTAAGGAAACCATATGAGGGAAAATACCTTACAGTGTTGTACCTTTCATCATGTGACTAGTAGAATCTGTTAACAGGAGCACATTATTGTACTTAATCCCATTGGGCTACAATAGTTTCACTGAATGAATGACACAACTGCATAATTATTGCATTGTTGGTAATGTCTAACTCTGCACCATTAAGAAGATAATGCAGTTTTGGGCTGTTCTTTACAAAGGGTTCCAACTATAAGATTCACTATGTAACGACATTCGCAATCTGTCATTTCATCAACACTAACCTACAGAAATTGATTCCTAAGAGTATTCGGAATGTTTGGTATTACACTGTTGTAACACTGGGTTACATATGTTTCCACAAGCTGCTTTCATCTGTTTTGTGTTCTTGGTCTATTTCTGAAGAAAGTGTCTCAGTGTTGGATTATTGAGCTTAAAGAGAGGCATATCACATGCTAAAAGAGCTTCACATATATCTGCAGAAAACTCTTTTAACCTACAATCTAAACACTCCTCAATTTGTGCTTGCTTTGGATCATTTTTGTCACATTTTTTATGTACTAATTCCTTATGTTTGGCTGTGTTTATATGCTGCAAAACTTGAAAACGTTTTTCACTGCCCACCTTCTTCTCACATGCTTTAGAAAATAGAGTTCTGTTATCAGTGGAAATAAACTCGTTACAAAATTCTATTTGGAACACTTATGATTTTACTTTAGGCACAATGTAATCTACGTATTAACGGCATTCATAAACAACAGACTTTTAAATGAAACAGAAAGCATAATTGCGGAGTATCAGGCAGGCTTCAGGTCTGGAAGATAAACCATTGACCAGGTATTCACAGTTAAAAACTTATTAGAAAAAGCATGGGAGCATAATATTGAAATATATCAAATATTTATAGATTTTCATAAAGCATATGATAGTATCAAAAGAGGAAAATTACTTTCAATAATGAAAAGTTTTGGAATACCAAAAAAAAAAAAAAAAACTGATTAGATTAACATAAATAACATTGGCAGAGTCCAAGGATCACATAAAAGTAGGGACCAGTGTAACGGATGGATTTGAAAGACATAGTGGATTGAAACAGGGAAATGCTCTCGCCCACCCCTTTTAATATAGCATTGGAATACATAGACAAACACACATACAGACAAACTCTTGTGTTGGGTGGACAGTACATAATTAAATTTAAAAGAATTTTTAACTTAAAATACCTGTGCAAATGAATCAATTTGAAGTTTTTGGTTTTGTACGTAGGTGAAGTGTCATGTGTCATAGAGTAGTGGGCTAAGGCAGCATGTGCCCGCCTTGGTAGCATGGTGGTAGCATGTCTACCTCATGTTCAAGAGGTCAGGTTGAGTTACCTGGATGAGGTTTTCTTCCGGGGTTTTCCCTTATCCTGTAAGACGAATGTCGGGTAACTCTAAGCTCCATGGATCATGGACTCATTTGAGCATCATTTCATCCATTCCATTCATCGTCCGATATCACTTAACGTTGAAGGACGTAAATGCAGCATACCTTGGTCCCTGACCACGGAAAGCAGCCCGGGTTCGATCCCACCCATGGGGTGCAGATTTTCAGTTCCCGGCATAGGACTGGTACCCACTCAGCATCCCTGGTCATGAAAACCAACATTCGAGCTGGGGGATGCTGAGATGCTGACCACATCTTCTCCCCGAATCGGTTGGATGATCGCCCACCTCTGCCGTGCATAAGTGGGCATAAAGCTGGCAGTCGGTTGGTAGGCCTTGGCCCTCTTAGACCTGTCGCGCCAGTGGTTAACTTTTAACTTGGGTGAAGTAGGTGAAATTTGTGTAAAACTAAGATCTGATTTGGATGAGTAGAGCCAGACTGAAAAATTCAATGCCATAGCCAGGATTTAAACTACGGATCTCCCGCTCTCCATGTGGTTGCTCTAGATCACTGAGCTACTATGGCCAACATGCCATCATGACATTAAATTCTCCAACTGACTCGTATGTTTCCTGGTAGACCACTAGGGGTTCTCATATGCTATGAGACACACACCTTTTTGTGGTGACTTACTATGCTGTAAGTGCCAGGCTTAATAGTTAAACCACTGCTTTTTTTTTAATTTTTTTATTTTTTTATTTATTTTTCATTTATTTTTATTTTTATTTTTGAGCAACCACACGGAGAGTGGGAGATCTGTGGTTCAAATCCCGGCTATGGCATTGAATTTTTCATTCTGACTCTACTCATCCAAACCTTTGCCTACATACAGCTAGTGTGGAAGAAATGATTATTTCCATCAGTTTACCTAAGATCTGATGCTTGAATTTCTGTATCATGTGAGATTTTTCCAGGAAATAAAACTTTATATTTCTCACGAACACATTACAGACTGAGGAATCCACCCATTGATAATTATATTTTTGATTTGTAAAAGATAATGCACAGTTACTGCCATGGCACATGAGTCATTTGTAAGGTCTACCCTTCCAGCAAAGGCAGCTAGGAACTAGCACACTTCTGTTTATGCTTTGGAGATTAAAAAATTCATGGTAGCAGATAACCATTTTGTGGTCAACACTACCCACTTCTTAACAGTTTGTTGAAACTCTGATTTTTTTGTTGTTTTGTTTGGAGTCTCAGTTTGTCAGTTGTGGTTAATTCTATGGAAGGACTATGTCTTTAAGAAATTGGTTGCATTTGTTAATTCTTCACAAGCTAAGGTACAATGCACAGTAATTGTGTATAGGTTTTAATCAGATGACAAACTTTCAAATAAATAATGTATCTATTTTAAGATGCTTTAGAAACCCTCCATCCATTTTAAATTTCCATGTGTATGTATGGTATTGAACCTCAGCCACAGACATAATTAGGACAAAATATATGTGAAGAATACAAAGTAATGGTATTGATTACTTGCTAATGTTTTGGCCATTGTGCAATGTATGAAAATGCCTTACTACATAAGTTAATTGAAATGCCTTACTACTTAAGTTAATTGATAATTAATAATTTCTTCACAAAAGCCATATACATACGAAGGTTTTGGATTGATAGTCAACATGAAAAATTCAATGATACAGCCGGGATTTGAACCACGGATCGCCTGGTTTCCGTCCAGTCACTCTTACCCATTGAGCTACCATGGCCAACATATCATACAGTAAATTCTCCAATTGACTCATATATTTCCCCGGTAAACAACTAGGGGCTCTTGCATCCGAGATATACCATTTGTGGTGACTTACTATTGTAAGTACTTGAGTCCCAGGCTTCACCATTTAACTCTTATTATTGAAGTTAATTTATGGAAATTAATCATTTCTTCACACTAGCCATATACAGGCCAAGATTTTGGATTGATAGTCAACATGAAAAATTCAGTGCCACGGCCGGGATTTGAACTACGGATCTCCTGGTTTCTTTATCTATGAATATGGGAAGGCATTGGGCATTAAATACCTATGTATGATTTTATTGCATATAGAAACAGGTCTGCCACATCGCAAGTTGACATATAAACATGAATAACTGAAAGTTAAGGGTATTCCATCTATGTATAACAATGGAAAAAGAGTTTAGTCTAACAATTTCATACTCAGTAAAATATACTAAATCATCAATAAGATTTCTATATGCACACATACAGCAATATATTTCATTTTTAGTCAAGTACAAAGATCAATGCTATGTTGCATTTACTTGTAAACCAAAAGTAAAAGAAAAATACAATTTTCATAAGTATTTCAATGTTGATCAATCTATTGTAATGCAACATACATAATAATTTATTGAATTGCTTCCCTCCTTGTTTTTAAAGTTTCTTCTGTTTACCATTAATAATGTTTAATTTTTGTTCTAATATTTCAGGTTTTAAATGAAGCAGTGGGTGCCCTTATGTGGCATACAATTATTCTCACAAAAGAAGACTTGGAGAAGTTCAAGACATTGAGAATCATTGTTCGTATTGGTAGTGGGGTTGATAACATAGATGTTAAGGTAAGCAAGCAAAAAAATGTCTTAATATGCAAATAAGGAATCTTTATAAATTCTAGAACTTTATTAGATACTTTTGTCTTGTTTAAAAACAAAAGCACACTTGAATTTTGTATAACTGTTCAGTTTTAATCATGTCTTAATTTAAAATGTTGATTTCATAGAATTGCTAGAGAGTTACTTAAATTCTAAAGCATATTTGTTTGTTTCATCTTATACTTAAAGTTCATTGCATTAGCAGCTGGAAGTTGTTAGTAGCAAGTTGTTGTAAGTCTTGATGACTTACGGATGCAACACTACTATTGTATATCAGCTCTTTTTATTCTCATTTTGCCTTAAATGACAAGAAATAATGTTGCACTCAACATGACTATCTCTACTCGATCTTGAACAAACTATATTGTTACAAATGTTATTTTTCTATCTACTTCATGATAATTGAGATAGAAATTCGTAGAAATGGTTTTATTACAAGATAAAACCTGAAGCAGAGTAATACTGTAGGTTTTAAACAATACTCAAATTGTAAACACATTATATTTTCATAAAACTTGTTACTTGACTCAATCTTGGAAATAGTCTACTGTGGAGTGTGAATATGAGGGTGGCTCAATAAATTCTGCATTAAGAATTAATAGAGTAATTTGTTCAAACAATATTAATGTATTTCTCAACATAGTACCTTTTTATGGATATGCACTTTTTCCAACATTGTTGCCATTTTGTTCTTCTTTAAAGAAAAAGAAGTAAGTTTTGCAAAATATGCCTTTCAACAAAGACTTCATTTGATTAAATTTTGTCCCTACTAGCTATCTCTTAACATTTATAGAGAAAAAGGAGGAGGAGGAGAAGAAGAAATTGCAGGAAGCCAGGTTTGGCAAATATGGGGTTTGCGGCAGCAATTTGTAATTCACCAATTCCAGATTGGAATATTGTTAAATTAATCTTTTTAATAAATTTTTCCCCTCGTTTTTTCAAGAAGTGAATGAATATTTGTATCCTTTGCATCTCAAAAAATCAAGGCCATCACTTTTCCAACATTGAGCTTTCTTTGTCTTCTTTGGAGGAGATTCAACAGAAGGAACCCATTAGTTCGATTGTTGCTTGGTTTCAGGAATATAATGTATATTTCACTTAAATAGATATTGGGATAAAAGGTGTACCCACCTGTTGTCCAATGTGAGCAAATGTGGCACCCATTTTACCTAGAATTTTTATTCTCTAACTTATTATGAAAATGAGAATTGCCGTTTGATACACCTTTGACCTTGGCAATTTGCAAACTTCCGTTCTATGATCAGCAAGAATCATATTGAACTTATTTAACTTCCTGGGTAACCACATCTGAGGCATGTCGTGAGAGTTCCACATTTGAGATGGTTTAAATTATTTGGTAATATATGGCAAAATACATAAATAGGCATCCAATTTCGTTTTATCTTCTAGTTTTTCCTATATAAAAGTAGAAAAGCAAATAACTTAATGATACTGCAGCTTTTACACTTAAGCATGAGCATGTTGAACGACTAAACAGAATGCCTGCCAAATCCAAACTAACCAGTAAATATGTTTTGGCAACATGTAACAAATGAGTTACACAGAGGTAACACCAACTTGTCTAGCAACACCATCAATTTTGAAACACAGGCACTTGAACTACCTTCATTTACAAAATATATGGTGGTTAACTGTATATTCACTTTACATATATGAAGTAATAGTAGAATTATTTAACAGGTAAGATAAAGGTAAAACAAATAAACAAATACATGAGCACTACACCAGAGGAAAT
Source organism: Mantis religiosa (assembly GCA_030765055.1). Classification (NCBI taxonomy): domain Eukaryota; kingdom Metazoa; phylum Arthropoda; class Insecta; order Mantodea; family Mantidae; genus Mantis; species Mantis religiosa. The sequence goes on along the minus strand of CM060952.1, from coordinate 142,134,631 downwards.
ACGGATTTTCATTTACAGTCACACAGATTAGAACTATATAAAACCAGACCTACTGCTGCAGCTCATGAACTGTATAATAAACTCCCTACCTATCTGAAAAATATTCATAATCTTAAAATATTCAAGAAAAAATTAAAGTAATATTGTATGGAAGGTTGCTATTATTCAGTTGACGAATATCTTAGATAATATTGACTAAATAAATGGTATTTGTATAATATAAGTGTAATAGTGTATAGTTTGTGATTTATTATTGTAATTACGTTAATTTAGAACTTGTTTATGTAGATATTAAACTATGTGGCACATATTTAACTTGACGATGCTTTGAATATGTTTTGTATTCTTTTAAGCAGATAATAAATGAATGAATGAAAGTGTGATGAATTAAAAGTCAGAAAATAAGAATGATATGGGCATGGGAAATTTGAATATTATATACAAAATTGTTATGTTTTTAAGAGAATGTATTTTCGGAAAGAAGATATTCAACACAAATAGTAAAATATAAAAAATTACTGTATTTTTGGGAATATTAGTAAGTAGACCCATCTCTGTTGCAAGGTTTTTATACTGTTTTGGCCAGAACAAGTATATACATGTGGACCATTTATAGTACAAAATCATAAATCAATCTTAGAAAAGCATCACAATTTCAAAATCTCTCAAGTTGTTTACTTAAGAACATTTTTTACTGGAGATCCCCTCTCCCTCTCTCTCTCTCCCCTCATGTAAATGGACCATATCTAAACCTAAATAAATTTAAATTGTAATGCCACCAATCATATGAAAGTTCTGCAGAATATTCCTTTTTCTTGAAATACTCAAAATACAGAGAATATGACATTGAAACCAGTATAACATAACTGCCAATATGCTCAGAGTTGGAGAGATACAATAATTATTGAAGATCAGCAAATTCCCTTAACTCTTTGCTTCATTTGATTGATATGAATTGAACAGTTTGTTTTAAAATATTGCTAACGTAAGAGAGGTGTACATTATCCAGTCTGAATGATTTCAAGTGCTTTGATTACCCACAGTTGATGGAATCACAAAGCACTTATTCACAATGTTAGCAAAACAAATTGGTCCAGCTAGCTTTCTACGTACATGAGGGGAAGGAAGGGAGAAAAAAAATGCAGGCCTGTGTGAACACTGCAATATGTATGCAGTCATTCATTAACATTCCTATGTATTTCTAAATAGAATGTATCTGTCCAAGTTTGTTTAATCCTTGTGAGAGATCTTAGGTGTTATGAGAAATAGAAATGTCCAAATGGAAACTAGAGATGATAGAAAAACAGGGTAGAAAATAAAATAAAATTTTTTAGTGATTTTCTCTGAAAAATAAGTGTGACATTGAATAAAAACTCTAAATCTCCTTAATATCTGATTATATTCTGAAAGGAAAATGATCTTGGACATAAGCACTAATGCTACTGCATAGCATTTAAATAAATTTGCAGTAAAGTGAAGAACATTGCAACAAATTATAAACAACAATTTTGTACATCATTTTCAAATTTCCCATACCCATATCATTATGAGGCAACTCAAGTGCATTCATTAATAGTCAAGAAATTCTTTATTTTCCACGGGATGTACACCTTAGATTGTGAAGCAGTTTTAATTTTGAGTTTTTAATACTTGTTTATGTATAACAGTGGTGTCATTGAGGGGAAACAGGGTGGGTTACCTTTCCCTCCTCTTAGTTAAACTTTGCAAGTGACGTAGTAGATATTGGGGTGTGGAAGATTCAGTGGCTGGTTGTTTAACTATTTATTCATATTTTTATATGCTTAATGTATATTGTGAACTATACTTTTATAGTTACATGTTAATAATTATTAGTTAATAATTTAAGTGGAGTCTTTATTATTCTTAGCTACTCATTTGTCGATGTCAGGCTCTGTAACTGGACATGTTGACTGTCTGCTGCTCACTTGCATTTGTTTTAAAACACAAAGGGGTGTAGATGTACTGCAATTGCCAATGCCAGTCAGCTGTTCCCATGCATCCCTGCGCCACTAAGTGACAAACTGAAGAAGGGGAAAAAGAGTGGAGTCACCCTCAGCTACTCTCAGTGGCACCTCTGATGTATAACTTACATATTTAACTTGGATCTGCATCTATAACATTCCCATTCCTCTGCAGCCATTAATTTACATGACTCATTTTGACGGATAAAGTTGAATGTGACAGTATTTGCTGGTTATTGTGGTCAAGGCAATAAATCACCTTTCCTTTTTAAAATTTCATGGAACACTAATGAAGCTTACATCAATTCAGGAGGCCCAGGTTCGATTACCGTGACAGACCTACCTGACCCAAGGAATTTTTCAGGGTTTTCCTGGGTTTTTAAGGCTTTTTCCCCAGGTGAACGCTAGGTAGGTTAATTACATCCCCCGAATTTCCTGTCCCTCCATTTTATCTCCAGTGTCATTTCATATCATCTCTTATTTGGTGGTCTCTTTCAGGGTAGAAGTGCCGGCAGGTGTCTCAGCGCTGTCGTGAATCCTTGAGTCAGCCACCCTATGTCTCCTCTCGTCTCATCCTTCCTCCTGGAGATGTCCTACTTGAGGCTTAGGAGCAATAAACCACAGGTTTCGGAGCTGAATCCCATCCATAGTAATCCAAATGACAATCTTACATCAAACCACAAAAGATATTGGCCAGAAAACTTAGGAAACTAATTGGTTTTGAAATTTGTCTTTTTGTTTGCCCTCACAGAGTTGTTGACAGATGTTTCAGAATTCCAAAGATTTAAAGGTACTTTATGATTTAGGCTGCTGGTGAACTTGGTATAGCAGTGTGCAACGTCCCTGGCTATGGGGTGGAGGAGGTAGCAGACACCACGTTATGTCTTATTCTCAACCTTTATCGTCGCACTTATTGGTTAGCCAACATGGTTCGGGAAGGCAAGAAGTTCACAGGACCAGAGCAAGTTCGAGAAGCAGCTCAAGGGTGTGCCAGAATACGGGGAGACACTCTTGGTATAGTAGGACTTGGTAAGTGTATTTTACTTTGATAAGTGCTGGCTCTACATTTAAACAGCAAAAATGTTATTTAAAATAGTCAGATGGTGGATAGGAAGTATAATTTGTCAGTCATTTAGTGCTAGGCAATTACAATCATGGATATAACTTCAAAAATGTTATTTAAAATAGTCAGATGGTGGATAGAAAGTATAATTTGTGAGTCATTTAGTGCTAGGCAATTACAATCATGGATATAACTTGACATTCAGTTCAGGCTCTTTGCCAGTCATATCCAATTACAAACACTGTACAATAATTGATATTTAACAATCAATAGACAACCTTCCTACCACCCAATCTCTCTATTAAAGATCTCAACCAATATCTAACTCATACTTCTATTCACTTAACTGACCATACCCTTTCTTCACTTGAAACAAAAATTCACCTAAATTACTAATCTGGAATTGATTACAAAACATTTTTCTTATTACTAATGATTTTGCCAGTTTTAACTATCTACTCTGAATAAACTCTTTCCTCCATTATGTCCGTACCTGTACACTCTAATAAAATATGGCTTGCATCCTCCCTGCTTTGCATATAGGGCAGACACCTTCGTCTCCCTCTTCAGTAACCTTTCAGTCTCCAAACTCGTAGTTTAAACTATGGAAACCTTTTCTTTGCTCCTTACCAAGTAAAGTAGCCATGAGGTTTTCCAAAGCTGAAAATGTAAAGTTGGACAGAAAATAGCAATGCTTACATGCTTTCCAGTAAAATACGAGGGCCATTCAGAAAGTAACCTCCGATCGGTCACAGTGCGGGTAGTGGGCGGAGTAGCGGCGCCATCTGTGCATTCACGCACTCAGCAGGTCAGTCGGCATCAAGCTGTGGTCGAGTGAACGTCGTATCTGCGCTAGTTTAGTGTTTGTGGCCGTTTGAAATGTGTGCTGCAATAGAAAACCCTGCCAAATGTGAAGTGCGTGCTGTTATAAGGTTTTTTTTTACAGCCAAAGGATATTCTTCAGCAGCTATTCATCGTGAGCTTTGTGCCGTGTACGGACCAAGAGTTATGAGTGAAGGAGTGGTCCGTGAATGGGTACGTTTATTTAAAAGTGGACGAGAAAACGTTCATAATGAAGAGAGAAGTGGTAGACCATCATTGGTGACGGACGAACTCTTTCAGACAGTTGATGCAAAAGTTTGTGAAAACCGACGTTTCACAATGTCGGAGTTGTCTACTGATTTTTCGCTCAAAGATGCGGTCACAGGCTGGCTCCAGGCACAAGCGGGTGATTTTTATGCAGAAGGAATTTCAAAGCTTGTGAACAGATACGATAAGTGCCTCAATCGTTATGGAGACTATGTAGAAAAATAGTGCAAAGATGTAGTTGTAAGATGTATATATTAAAATATTTTTATTTAACTTGGTGAATTTTTTGCAATCAACCGGAGGTTACTTTCTGAACGGCCCTCGTAGTATATTGTGATGAAGTAAGACAGTGCAAATTCTGTGAAGATTTTTTACATTGATCTGGTTGCTCTAGGTTCAGGATCAGTTCTTTTGTGCTGCTCGTTGTTTTGAATCGAGTTCTTTTAACTGCTTCTCAGGTGTGGTACAGGAAAAGTTATTCAGAATAAGTTTGTCTCATTTTCAATTTTGTTTTTTATTTTGAAATTACATTTTTAAAAGAATAAGTATTAACATTGAATTTATTTTGAGTACGTTTCAAACATGTGATAGTTCTTTATTTATCTGCCATGTCAAGTTAACCATGTATCTTTTATTTAATGAAAACAAATAACATGTCTTGCACTGTATGATAACTGGATAGTTTTATATTAGATTTACAATAATAACATTGCAAACACAGCAAATTTCAACTTTTTGTCTACCACATGAACAAAAATAGTTCACTTCAACTAAATTGAACCTCTGAATACTAAAATGACAGCAAAAGTTATGTAACTTATAACATTTTTATGTGACAGCGGAGGTGGATTCTTACAAAAATGATAAAATAGTATTGTTGATATACGATTCTAATAACATGAATATTCATTGATCACTACTCTTCCTCCACATAAAATGCCTTAGTTTTACATAGAAGATAACACAAGTAAAATAAATTATCACCCCTGCCACAACTGGCCTATATTTCCATTTTTTTAATAAAATTTTTAGGGCTATAAACAAAGCAAAATCA